>JABSNV010001112.1:0-90000 GCA_024085815.1 Flaveria linearis | reverse complement strand
TACCATTTTCAGAGTAAAGTCTTGTGTTTGTCACAAGCAAGTAAACTTGTGTTTGTCACAAGCATATACAGAGTAAAGACTTGTGTTTGTCACAAGCATTGACAGAGTAAAGTCTTGTGTTTGTCACAAGTATTAGCAGAGTAAAGCCTTGTGTTTACCACAAGCTGAGGTCAGGCCCTTGGGCAGATCCCGAGACATAGTAACCAAAATTGACGGGTAAAGAAGAGTAATAGTTAATAATTAAGCGAAAGTCTTAATGATAAAATATTGACAAAGTGATAATCTGTGTATAGTAGATGCTTAGTTATGTGATGATTAAATTTTAGTAAAGTAAACCTAGGACTCACTCAGGAAAGCTGACTTTTGTATGCATATTAGTCTAACAGGTTAGCTATAGGGCTTAGAGGGATGGGATCGAGCATGGATCTAAAGCTTTTTGAAAACCAAAGACTTTCATCCCTGATTCAGAAGATTGTTAAACACTCTTTTAAAATTTGTTTGATATGCTTAAGACAATGTTAACGATTTTTCTTTGAATTATGTCATGACGAATTCGATTTAAAGTAATTTTCGCTGCAACGTTTACTTAAGTAGATGCTTTAGATTGTTGTCATGTTTGAATGATCAACTGTGGGACTTCCTGGATTAGGGGCCTTACACTAATGTTTTATAGGACATGATTCTAATTTTTTTTATTGATAAATAAAACTCTTTTAAGATTGCTTTTCACTTATGGATGTTATATGAAGATGAGGTACCAGATGTTTGGGTAGATGTTATATGAAGATAAGGTACAAGATTTTTGTGTACCGACAAATGTGATCATTAATTGTAGATATGTAATATAAAGAACACTATTTCTCGTAGCTAATTTGTGGAGGACCCAAACATTGGATAACAATATATGGGAGTTTCAATTCATCTTTTGGTGGAGAGGGGTAACCTTTTGGTCAACATCACCTTGATGATCGAATTTGATCGACTTTGCTATGTAAAACTAAGCAAAACGTAAGTTTTATGAATGAAAAACATAAGTTAGACTGTCTGAGATACTGTCCATTTAAAAGCATTATGAGATTATAGATAAATGTAAGCTTTACAAATATTAATATAAACATTTAAAATAAAATATATTATTAAATATTGTATCAAGTTAATTACAATAATCCGAAAAACAGTTCAATCAAACGATCACAAACATCCTCCTAAGTATGCAACTAGATTAACAATATAAGACTTGCCTCTCAATAATATTACAAGGTGATAAATGAATGATATGAGAAAATTTAAAAAAAAATATTCTTTATGTCTAGTTAGAATTAGAATAACCGTGTTAGATCAAATTATATATCTTAAAATGTATAATCATATAACATGACCTACTTTTTATATAATTGACAAAAATATGTGAAAAGCATATACATTAGAAAATTAACTACTCGATAAAAATTTAATATTTAAATGAGTTTTACAGTACTGAGATTTCACAGAAATTGGCATTTTAATCGAAAAGTTTAAATTTTACTATTTGTATCCAAAGTTTTGACTAAAATTATCATTTGAAATCATTTAACTAATCCTAATTAACATCGTTAAGTTTTTCAGTTAAGTTTCCTACATTAAGAATAGTTTACTCAAAGCAATTACAGAATAAAAAATCAGCCCTACATGATTTGAATTACAAGGATTGATAGGTCGACATTTCTTTCATTCCATTAAAAAGACACATATGGATGTCTTATTAGATAAAATAAAATATAAGAATAACCACCTAAAAGTGACTCATATTTAACTTTACAAAACATACACCATAAAAATATATGTACGGTATAAAATTTAATCTTAGGACACAAGTTTTGTTTTACAAAAAAATTAAGACACATAATACAAATTTTAAATATTAGGTACAAGTTTCGCTTCTATTTTGTTTCTCGTTTAATAAACTTCTTTTAACTAATACATTATTTAATAGTGTAAGATTATTTAATTCACTACATTATATATTATATTTAATTTAAATTTATTAATAAGTATAGTCTTATTTAAATACTTAAGTATATAATTATTAAATATTTTTATAATAATAATAATTTATATATGTATATATATATGTATATATATACATAAATATATATATACATATATATATATATATATATTATATATATTATTTTTACTATTGTATAAAGCATTTGATGATTACACACTTGTAACTTTTACTCAAAAATTAAGAGACCTAATACAATTTTTTAAACATAAGGTTTAAGTTCTATAAACAATAGTTTCATTTTTACTCATGTTTAATAAATTTCTCTCAATTAATACATAGTTTAATATAAATTTATTTTAAGTATTATCTTATTTATAATATTTTTAAATTAATATTCAATATATATATTATTATTTATATTTTTATAACTTAATGCTATTTGATTTAAGTATTATTTTATTTAAACACTTAAGTATATAATCATTACATGTTTACATAGTTATAATAATCATAATAATACCATAATATATCAAGGTTTAAGACAGGTCGAAAAAAAGGCTCGACAACACCCTCCCTATCACTATATGTAACAGATGAAGATGTTTCTCAAATATTATGATTTCTCTAGTAGACAAGTATGCATAATGAGTATGTCTACTATTAACTTGAATATCAGAGAAATCAAAAGAAGAGTTCCAGCTAAAAAGCTCTCAAAGTATGAAGCAACTATGGAATAACGAGAAAGATAGCAAACTAGAACCAAGAAATCAGTTCAGAAGTCTACCCATCTGCCGACTGAGCCTCTAGCATCTCCTAAATTTCATTCCACTATTTCTAATAACAATAACCCAATCTCATCAGCCACGCCCGAAAGAAGATTATGCCAAAAAGAGTTATAAAGGCAAGGGTAATTGGCCTAGAAGCGGGGAGAAAATACTCAAAGAAACCATGGTTTTGGGTGATAGGTACATGTCTAAATAAATAAGTTCGAAGTCAAGAGGGCAAATGGAAAGATCATGTACTATGATCATGAAAATGAAGTACCAAATCTGCCTCTTGACATTTTGGAGCAAATTTCTGAGTACCCTAGTATCTCTAGATGTAGAAATGACAAATCCAAACTACTACTTCAAAAGGTATCGTCCTTAGTCAAAACTGAGGTTGGTGAAGAAATCCCTAAAGCTGCATTATCTGCATATGATTCAATAGTCGAGTGGGAATATGATTAGAAAAAAGACACATACTTTATCACCAGATTTAAGAAACACAAGCAATGACTACTCAAGAAATCAACTAGTCTATTTTGACAGATTTAAGATAGCTTACCTTACTAGACTAAGGCTAAGAAACACAAGCAATGACTCTAGGGAAAAGGAAGTAAAGAAGGTGCTTATGAGCATTTACAACTCTTATCTAGAAAAATCAAGGCAAACTTCGGAACAAAGAAGAAAAATGAAAGAATCTGAAGTTGCTGAAGTCACTCTATCTGCCAACCCTTCACCTAGCACTCAACAACAATCATCTCCTCCCACTATTCGAACTGCTCAAACCACTGAGTAGTTTTCTCCAATAGTCCAACAAGCTCTTGAAACAGCTAAATCTCGAGCCCAAAGCCAGTCTAATGATCCAGCAGATAAAGTAATCATCACCACTGCTACTAAAAGAGTAAGACAAGGCTTGGAAATTCAGGGCAAGAATAAGAACTCTTAGAATTTGAGAAAGAGAAAGACTTAAAAGGTGATGATACAACCATAATCAGATGAGTGTATGACTAGGAAGCTGAGAGATTCTTTGTCGAAAGGAAGAACAAGTCTTAAGTATTCTTTCTGACTGAGCTAGAAGTTCTGAACCTCAACCTTTAAGATTTAAAGAAGATATTCACTTTGATCTTAGAGTATGAAGGCATTCCAGATAAGTACAAATCCATGGCCTCCATTCTGAATACAAGTTTGAAAACAAGGTTGAAGAAGAGAAAGGTAGAGACAAAGAAGAAGATGTTCTATATGTAAATCCTTAGAGCATTCATGAACCGATCACATATTAGAGCTACAATTCCTCAACCAACACCTTCTGTCTAGCCTTTGCTACTGTCAGCAAAACTAAAGTCAATAAGTATTCTCTTTAGAATATCATAGCACAACATGAAGGACTTGGTCAATCTTCTTCTTGAAACCCCTTAAGAGATCATAAGTGTAAGGCCCCGTTCTCGGACACCTCACAGCTGGTTATCATCGCACTTACAACATATCATTATATAATCTTTACAAAAATCATGCAGCGGAAACTTGGGTAATAACTTTTCATTTATACTATAAATACTTTTGCAAAGTGATACAACACTCATTACAAAGTATCGTTTGTTTGCATTACAATACAAAAGCATTAAACAAAAGAATGTCATCCCAAAAGAGCTGAGTAGCCGCCTCGCACCATCCTCAGCAACACTACCTGCCAACTGGAAACACATAAAAGGTCAGCGTTGTTGAGTGAGTTTTAGTTTTATAATAAAACATACTTTACTTTTATTAAAACCGTTTTTGTACTTTTATGCTATCACACATCATACGTACACATAGATAATATCATTATTTTCTTCATCATTCGTTATCTTTGTTTTTATATGGGTCTTGTCACACTTACCCACTTCACGGCACGCAGCCATGATTACGGAGGTCGAGTGGCAAGGATCTCGTTTCATACTTTATCATTTCATTTCTTCCGTTCATTACTTTCATTCATTCATTCTTTAACTTTCATTCATTCTCTATATGTTTTTAGCTTTCTTACTCTTTTATCATTTTCTCTTTTCTTTACATCTCCCATAAACCTTACCTTTCTGTATCATGGTACTGGACCTAGGCCTATCATAGACCTTCTATAACAGTGCATCGCACCTCCTTGACACAGTACCTAAGGTAAAGTTTAAGGGTACCATAGCCACATGCAATATCCTTCTGTATCGTGGTACTAGACCTAGGTCTATATCATAGACCTTCTATATCGGCGCACCGCACCCTCCTGGCCACAGCACCTAGGATATGCAGCGATGGTTCTATACTATAGATAATCCCAGTGTCAGGATTTTACCCTCCTCGTAGCACACAGCCACGATTACTGAGGTCGCAAGACAGGGATTTCATTTCGAGTCTGTTGCAACAACAAGGTTGCTCACCTCCTATGTTTGCTTGCAAGACTTTATTACTCTCGTTCATTATTAATGCATGCATTCATTCATCATGTTCCTCTTTCATTATCTTTCACTTTATGTTACATAATACTTCCATTACATTTATTAATCATAACCCGTAAAGCCATGGAAAGATAAACACGTATTGAAACATGGAATCACATTTACCAGTCATTAGTCATCACCATCATACATGGCAACATCATACTTAACATAACATACATCATGCATAACATGCAACACTATCATCATCGTGCTAACATAACTTGTAAAGCCTCGACGGCCATCTTACATGTACTTACGGGAACTACCACATCATTACTTACCCCTGCACTTTTCCCCGAAAGTCAGTAATTAAACTATGCCTCTCCTCGTACACAACAGACCTATTTGGGCGATTGGGCACCCTTAGTCGTATGGCCTTCATGCGACTGAACATCATGCGACTAGACCAATGCGGATGAACTCCCATGCGACTGAACCTCCAATCGTGCGAATGGACCCTCAATCGTGCGATTGGACACTATGCAAATGGACACCTATACGACTGAGCTCTCAGTCGCGTGAATGAACACCTATGCGACTGAGCTCCTATGCGACTGGGCTCTCAGTCGTATGACCTGTCATGCGACTGGACCCAGTCGTGCGATTGAACCTCAGTCGTGCGAATGAACCTTAGTCATCCCTCAATCGGCCGATTGGCCCTCCAGTCGCATAGCCCTAACTGGGCGCAGACTGCAGTTCATCCCGAACTGTAGTCGCGATTTTCGACCTCCAAACCCTTCTAAACTCATTCTAAGGCCAAATCAACCCTTATAAACCTTAGGGAGGCATACTATGACACCATTCAAGCACACACAAGCCCGAAATCACACTCTAAAGACACTATACACAATCACACCCAAATGGGTCAAACACAGACATTTTCAAAAACGGGTTTCTATGTGTTCCAGCCCTAAAATCATTTGAAAACAAGTAAAATAGGGGTCCTAGAACTCACACAAACAAGAAGAAGATGAATAGCTTCGTTTGGACTTGCTACATGATGAATTTCAAGCCCGAATCACTACTTTTCTCTTCTTCCTCTCTTCTTTCTCTCTTCTCTTCTTTTGGCTGTGTTTTCTCAAGAGTGGGGAGGAAGTGGCTGCCCTCCCCCTCTTAATCCCCCATATTTACAACTTTTCCCCTTTTTTGGCAAGTTTGGTCCCCCGACCTCAGACTTTATTTCTTCTTCTTCTTTTGTCGGCTTTAAAGAAAATATCCGGGCGTTACAAGTCCACCCCCCTTGTATAGGTTTCGTCCCCGAAACCTATTATTCCTCGAACAAGCATGGGTAATGCTGTCTCATTTCTTTTTCAGTCTCCCACGTTGACTCGGATCCCTTCCTGTGCCGCCACTGTACACGCACAAGAGGAACCACTTTATTTCTCAACCTCTTCTCTTTTCGATCGATGATTTCCACTGGTTGCTCCACATAATTGAGCCGTTCATCTACTTCGATATCCTCTAGTGGAACAATCATATCCTCATCTGCTAAACACTTTCTTAGATGAAATACGTGGAATGTCGGGTGAATTCCAGTCAACTCATCTGGCAACTTCAATCTATAGGCCACCTCTCCTACTCGAGCAATGATTCGGAAAGGGCCTATATACCTCGGGCTCAACTTGCCCCACTTGATGAACCGAATGATAGCTTTCCATGGTGAGACCTTCAACATAACCCGGTCACCCACCTGGAACTCAATCGGCCTGCGTCGTTTGTCAGCATACGACTTCTGTCTATCTTTGGCTGCCTTCATAAAGGCCTTGATCCTTTCAAGCCTTTCAGTCATAGCCTCAATCACTTCGACGCTCCCTAACTCTTTATGACCAATATCACCCCAACATACGGGTGTCCTGCATCTCCTACCGTATAGCATCTCATAAGGTGGCATGCCAATGCTGGCATGATAGCTGTTATTGTATGAGAATTCAGCTAACGGTAAGTGGTTATCCCAACTTCCCCCAAAATCAATCACACATGCCCGAAGCATGTCCTCTACTATCTGAATGGTCCTCTCCGACTGACCATCTGTCTGGGGATGATAAGTTGTGCTAATGTGTAACCTCGCCCCCATCGCATCATGGAATTTCTTCTAGAATTTGGATGTAAACCGGGTGTCACGATCAGACACAATAGACACCGGCACACCGTGACGAGTCACAATCTCCTTAATGAAAAGATCCGCCAACCTCTCAGATGAATATGTCTCGCACATCGGTAGGAAGTGAGCACTCTTCGTCAAGCGGTCAACAATCACCCATATAGCGTCATACCTTTTCGGAGTACGTGGCAACTTCGTGATGAAATCCATGGTGATGTGCTCCCACTTCCATTCCGGTATATCCAAAGGTTGAATCTTTCCATACGGCTTCTGATGCTCGACCTTCACTTGCAAGCAAGTAAGGCACTTACTCACATACTCCAGCACGTCACGCTTCATACCCGACCACCAATAATCTTTCTTCAGGTCTTGATACATCTTTGTAGCACTGGGATGAATAGAGTATCGAGTCTTGTGAGCTTCATCCATGATCTTCACCCGTAGATCCCCAAAACGAGGAATCCACATCCGCCCGAATCAGGTTTTAACAACGAGAGTGTTCTCACCCAACTCCGCAACCAGACCTCTCATTCTTTCGGAGTTAAGATGGTCTTCTTTCAATGCCTCATCTTGAAATTCTTTGACTTGCTTCATCACATCAGAGGTCATGATCAATTGGTACGCCTTCACCCGAATCGGCTCGGGTCGTTCCTTTCGGCTAAGGGCATCCGCTACCACATTGGCTTTGCCTGGATGATAATGGATCTCACGGTCATAATCCTTTATAAGCTCTAACCATCATCTCTGCCTCATGTTCAGATCTTTCTGCTCGAAGAAATACTTCAAGCTCTTGTGGTCAGTGAAAATGGTGCACTTCGTCCCGTAGAGATAGTGCCTCCAAATCTTTAGTGCAAAGACCACAGCTGTTAGCTCCAAGTCATGAGTAGGATGGTTAACCTCATGAACTTTCAACTGTCGAGATGCGTAGGCTATAACTTTTCCCCTCTGCATTAACACGCACCCTAATCCCGAGTAGGAAGCATCAGAATAAACCACCAGATCTTCACTTCCATCGAGTAATGACAGAACAGGAGCTTGGGTCAATCTCGTTTCAATTCTTCTAACGCCTTCTCTTGAGCTTGACCCCATACAACCTTTACATCCTCCCAGGTCAACTTGGTTAGCGGAGAAGCGATCTTGGAAAAGTCTTGGATGAATCTTCTGTAGTAGCCCGCCAAACCCAAGAAACTACGGATCTCGGATGGCGTCTTTGGAGACTTCCATTGCATCACCGCTTCCACCTTTGGTGGATCCACCATAATCCCCTCCGGATTCACCACGTGACCCAAGAATTTGACTTCGCGCAACCAGAACGCGCATTTGGAGAACTTGGCATACAACTTCTCCCATCTCAACGTCTCCAACACCTCTCGAATGTGATCGGCATGCTTTATCTTGCTCTTTGAATAAATCAGGATATCATCAATAAACACAATCACTGATTTATCCAACATCGGCCGACACACTCGGTTCATCAGGTCCATAAAAGCAGCTGGCGCATTGGTCAAACCAAAAGACATAACAAGAAACTCGTAGTGACCGTTGCATGTGCGAAAAGCTGTTTTAGGAATATCTTGCTCCTTCACCTTTAGCTGATGGTAGCTCGATCGAAGATCTATCCGTGAAAACCAACTGGCACCTTGAAGCTGATCGAATAAATCATCGATCCTCGGTAACGGATACTGATTCTTCACTGTCAGCATGTTCGGCTCACGGTAGTCTATACACATCCTCATGCTACCATCTTTCTTCTTTACAAATAAGACAGAGCACCCTAAGGAGAGATACTCAGTCTAATGAACCCCTTATCGAGCAGCTCTTGCAACTGCTCCATCAACTCCTTCATCTCTGTTGGAGCCAACCGATACGGTGTCTTCGCAACGGGTTGGGCACCTGGTATTAGGTCGATCTGAAACTTGATTTCTCGGTCAGGTGGCACTCCTGATAAATCCTCTGGAAACACATCTGGAAAGTCACACACAACCGGTACCTTAGTCAGTTTTGGTGTAGGCGTATCCACATCCTTCACATATGCCAAGTAGGCACTACATTCACGCCTCATGCACTTTCCCGCCACCGTCATTGAGATCACTTTAGGGATCATCGTGACCCGATCCCCATAAACAGTTACAGAACTCCCGTCAGGCGCTATCAGCCGGATCATCTTCTTGCGACACACTATATTTACCTTGAAGTCCGCCAACCAATCCATCCCAAGCATCAAGTCAAAACCACCTAAGGTCATCACAAAAGGTTTAACCGGAAATTTATGACCCTCTAATTCCACATCACAACCCTCTATCACCTCAGAAATCCTGGTACATTTACCTATGGCAGTCTCTACATCAAAGGGCACGTTAACACATCTACTACTAACGGACAGTTTAGCATAGAAAGCAGTAGAAATAAAACTCCTACTGGCACCCGAATCAAATAACATAGAAGCTAAAGTTTAGTTCACAAGAAACGTACCGGACACAACATCAGGGTCCGTCCTAGCCTCCTCCTATGTCATGGTGAATGCCCTAGTCGGCCTCGGTTCTTCACTTCCCGTCTTCTTCACTTCGGAACCCTCAGCCCTAGGCTTCTTACAATCCTTAGTTACGTGGCCCTCCACGCCACAGTTATAGCATCGGATCGCACGACAGTCCTTGGCTATATGCCCCAGTTTCCCACATCTGAAGCATACATTCAACCCCAGTCTGCACTCCCCACTATGCTCTCTCCCACACTTACTGCACTTCTTCGTGACCACACGGCGGTCATCCACCCGTTCCTTCTTATTACTCGTCGAGGCATTACCCCGACCAAACCTCTTCCAGTTCCGGTTCCTATCACCACCACCCTTCCTACTACCTTCAACCACCACCACTACATCCCTTTCATCATACAGTCTTCCCGCCAAGTCCACTGCCGACCTAAATGTGTTCAGTCAAGCAGCGATCATATGCCTGCGAATATCCGCTGGCAAGCCTTGAATATACCTCTTGATCTTTCACGACAGAGGTGTCACCTGATCCGGCACCAGACGTGCCATCTCGTTGAACTTTGTGGTGTATAGCTGGTGTGTCATCATTCCCGTCTCCAGCTGCAGGAACTCCCTCTCAACCTTATCCATTTCCCGATGAGGACAAAACTCCTCAATAACCAACTTCTTCAGTTCGGGCCATCTCATCCTTCCGATAGCCCTGCTACCCTCGGCTTGGACTATATTGTCCCACCAGCACAGAGCCGAGTCCATGAAAGAATGGGCAGTAAACTTTACTTTCTGATCCTCCCGGCACTCGTTGATATTCAGAACGGCTTCCATTTCCCTCACCCACCGGTAAGCAGCAGCAGCAGTGCCATTACCATAAAAAATTGGAGGCTTGCATCTTTGAAACGCCCCGTAGTTACAGCCTCGTGCCGCCTCCGGCGCAGGCTCCTCTTCCTCCTCTTCTTCTTCATCAGAAGGAACCATTTCAGGCGCCGTTTGTTCCCGTCCTCTCGAGGACCGGTTCCTCTCCTTCCGTTCTCCTTCCCGTACAGCCTTAATCACCTCAGTCACTACAGATGGTAAGATCGTCTGCATGACTTGATAAACCTCCTCCACTACAGCCTCTTTTACCGAGGCTCTCAAGTTGGCGCTCTCATCTACACCCTCCGGATGAGGGGTCTCGCGTTCTTCAGGAACCACCTTTTCAACTCTAGGCCTGCCTCTTTTGGGCCGCGCTGCAGCAGCAAGCCCACCACGCGAGGCTTTGGATGATCTACCACAGGCCATCCTCTATCAAACACTGAAAGATTCAAACACCAACACGGTCATTTAAGGGAATAGCTCAGTTTATGTCAAGTATAGTAAGTCCCTAATTATAGTGGCCAGTTGTGATTAGCCACTTACTTTACTCTTCATACCCTGAGCATTACCTGTCCTGACTATATCGGTATCTAAATCTACCAGCAACACATAAATCATGTAACATGCGCACACAATACCTGTTAACTTTAAGAAAATACCTGATGGCACAAAGCTACTCAGAATGGCATCCCTTCCCTTTCTGTCTCATTCTTAGATTAAGTTAAGGTTTATTTTGAAATTTTACCTATTTCACTTAAACTTTGGCTCTGATACCAACTTGTAAGGCCCCGTTCCCGGGCACCTCACAGCTGGTCATCATCGCACTTAAAACATATCATTATATAATCTTTACAAAAATCATGCAGTGGAAACTTTGGTAATAACTTTTCATTTATACTATAAATACTTTTGCAAAGTAATACAACACTCATTACAAAGTATCGCTTGTTTGCATTACAATACAAAAGCATTAAACAAAAGTATGTCATCCCAGAAGAGCTGAGTAGCCGCCTCGCGCCATCTTCAGCAACACTACCTGCCAACTGGAAACACATACGTTGCTGAGTGAGTTCTAGTTTTATAATAAAACATACTTTACTTTCATTAAAACCATTTCTTTACTTTTATGCTATCACACATCATACGTACACATAGATAATATCATTATTTTCTTCATCATTCATTATCTTTGTTTCTATATGGGTCTTGTCATACTTTACCCTCTTCACGGCACGCAGCCATGATTACGGAGGTCGAATGGCAAGGATCCCGTTTCATACTTTATCATTTCATTTCTTCCGTTCATTACTTTCATTCGTTCATTCTTTAACTTTCATTCATTCTCTGTATGTCTTTAGCTTTCTTACTCTTTTATCTTTATCTCTTTTCTTTACATCTCCCATAACCTTACCTTTCTGTATCATGGTACTGGACCTAGGCCTATCATAGACCTTCTAAAACGATACATCGCACCTCCTAGCCACAGTACCTAAGGTAAAGTTTAAGGGTACCATAGCCACATGCAATATCCTTCTGTATCGTGGTACTGGACCTAGGTCTACATCATCGACCTTCTATATCGGCTCACCGCACCATCCTGGCCACAGCACCTAGGATATGCAGCGATGGTTCTATACAATGGATAATCCCAGTGTCAGGATTTTACCCTCCTCGTAGCACACAGCCACGATTACTGAGGTCGCAAGACAGGGATTTCATTTCGAGTCTGTTGCAACAACAAGGTTGCTCACCTCCTATGTTTGCTTGCAAGACTTTATTACTCTCGTTCATTATTAATGCATGCATTCATTCATCATGTTCCTCTTTCATTATCTTTCACTTTACGTTACATAATACTTCCATTACATTTATTAATCATAACCCGTAAAGCCATGGAAAGATAAACATGTATTGAAACAAGGAACATCGATATTTACTAGTCATCAGTCATCACCATCATACATGGCAACATCATACTTAACATAACATACATCATGCATAACATGCAACACTATTATCATCATGCTCAACATAACTTCTAAAGCCTCGACGGCCATCTTACATGTACTTGCGGGGACTACCACATCATTACTTACCCCTGCTCTTTTCCCCGAAAGTCAGTAATAAAACTATGCCTCTCATCGTACATAACAACCCTATTTGGGCGATTGGGCACCCTTCAGTCGCATGGCCTCCATGCGACTGAACATCATACGACTAGACCAATGCGGATGAACTCCCATGCGAGTGAACCTCCAATCGTGCAAATGGACCCTGAATCATGCGATTAGACACTATGCGAATGGACACCTATGTGACTGAGCTCTCAGTTGCGCGAATGAACACCTATGCGACTGAGCTCCTATGCGACTGGGCTCTCAGTCGTATGACCTGTCATGCGACTGGACCCCCAGTCGTGCGATTGAACCTCAGTCGTGTGAATGAACCTCAGTCGTCCCTCAGTCGGTCGATAGGCCCTCCAGTCACATAGCCCTAACTGGGCGCAGACTGCAGTTCATCCCGAACTGCAGTCGTGATTTTCGACCTCCAAACCCTTCCAAACTCATTCTAATCCTAAATCAACCCTTCTAAACCTTAGGGAGGCATACTATGACACCATTCAAGCACACACAAGCCCGAAATCACACTCTAAACACACTATACACAATCACACCCAAATGGGTCAAACACACACATTTTCAAAAACGGGTTTCTATGTGTTCCAGCCCTATAATCGTTTGAAAACAAGTAAAATAGGGGTCCTAGAACTCACACAAACAAGAAGAAGATGAAGTGCTTCGTTTGGACTTGCTGCACGATGAATTTCGAGCCCGAATCACCACTTTTCTCTTCTTTTTCTCTTCTTCATCTCTTCTTTCTCTCTTGTCACACCCTCATTTTCCACGTACGGGGTTTTACCGTCAGGCGTGTGACATAACCAGGATCTCAGATAAGCATTAGTTACACCAAACGACTCGATAATTACAAATCATATAAGTGCTTAATATTAAGGAAACAGACCAATTGTATTTAAGTAACGCGGAAGCGAATACAGTGAAACATTCAACAATAGTTTTGAAACACACAAACATGTGTCCAAACCAGTTTACGTAAAGTAAATGCAAATTAAATCTTGAAAACAGTTTGTAGTGAATACAGAATGACATGCTGTAGATGTTGTGCTCCTAAACGTGCCATATCATTGTCCTGAGAGAAAACATGCAAAAATCTCAGTACAAGACTGGTGAGTTCACAGGTTTATCAGAAAACAGTAATTATCAGTAATGAAGTTCCCGGATTATGACATCCGTCAAGTATGTAATTCCCGGATTATGTAATCCGTCAAGTATGTAATTCCCGGATTATGTAATCCGTCCAGTATGTAATTACCCGGATTATGTAATCCGTCCAGTATGTAATTTCCCGGATTTAGTAATCCGATAAGTATAATGAAATCCCCGGAATTATTAATCCGGTCAGTATAAATGAAATTCCCGGATTTATAAATAAAGCATATAATGGGTAGCTAGTCCATAATGATCACTATGTGTATGAAGGCGCGGCCGAACTGACATGTAATCAAATAAATAAACAGGCCCGGATGTGGATCACACACCACAACACTTGTAATTAGGCTAACCGTTCACCCGTTTGACGAACGTTGTGCTAGCGCGACTAGCCCGGGTGGGGTATGTCAATCCCAGTAGTACTACTAACAATTACCTCGTTAAGTCCATATTAACGGTCCGTTGGGCAAGTATACACCATAGTATCAAGTATATGCAATATTACAAAAATCCAATGTAATGTAAAGTTTATAAAAACAGCATGTTTCTCTCCCCCAAAAAGAGTATAAAGTAAAAGTGGGGCTGTAAACTCACTTGGTGTGTAAGTACGTATGTAAGATGATTAATTAAGATGATAATCGTTGTTCCAACAAACGCCTTCACGAGGTACCTATACATGTATATATGTATTTTAAGATTTTAGGTTATTAATAAGGGTTAACGATTAAACGCGAACTAGGGTTTCAATAAGAATTATGGGGTTTTTGATAAATAATTCTTCACAAAGTAATTCTTTACGTTCTTAATCCATTAGAAGAATTATATATGTAAATATTTTAGAAGTACCTTTAAGTATAATTGCTGCTATGTATAATGAATCTTTATAATTATTTACAAATATTTAGAATAATATGTAGATTAATATCAATAATATTAATCTAAATCATCTGTTATGGTATATTGTTATAAGAAATAATATTTGTAAATAACTTTGCGAGATTATAAATTATATAATTTCTACTATTATTATGGCAAAACTCTAATTAATATAATGTCCATTACTATTATAAAGATTTATTATTTCAAGTCCAATTATTATCTTAAAAGGAAACAATTTATAATAACAGTGTTAAATATAACATTTAAACTAATATTTTAAGTCTACCCTGATTTTAAAATGATAATGTCTGAACTGATATTATTTTTATTAATTTAAACTCATTTTTAGTAGGGTTTAACCAAGAATAATATTTGTTAGAATGTTTTTAAAATGATTATTTAAATAAAATAAAATCCAGAAAATCATTCGGTGCCCAAAAATATAAACAAGGTTTATAGAAATTATTTTTATAATTTTTATAAATTTTCTGTAATTTTTAAAAGTTCAAAAAGGCTTAAAAAAAATAAAAGAGGGTCCCCGGGTTCGAACCCGGGACCTCTAGGATTGCAAAGGGACGGGAGACCAGTGAACCATGGCATACAGCCGCGATAAGACTCCATCCCCTTTCATTTTAACCACAATCAAATCAAAACCCCCAAATTCGAAGAACCCTAGATTCGAATTCAATCAAATTGAAGTCCAAAACGATTATGATAACGAGCGGTTTCATGGGGCTTTTATTCCCCATGATGAAACGATTACACAGGTGTTTTCAATTTACCTGATTATGTTCGAATTGAAAGTGAACACCACGATAAACAGGTCGTGGTTTGCCTTGAATCAAACGATGGATAAACGGATATGGAATTCGAATTAACTTTGCAGGAAGCTTCCCCACTTAATTATGATCAATAGCCCTCTATCAATCTCGATCAATGTTGCTCGGAAGATGGAGTTCGACCAAGTTGCAGGTCGCGATGATATGGGGTATAATTTGAGCAGTTTGGTTGTGTTTCAGATGGTTTAGAATGGTGCATTCGATTAGGAACGGATACGCGTTCATTTATACTCGATTAATTTTGTCGATTATTGGTGTTAGTGGTGTTCGTGGCCCGACTGTTTGGCCGACAATGAAGTGGGTCGGTTTTAGTGGTATTTGCACTTGTTTTATTAAATTGAAAGTTGTCCTACGTTCGATTCCATCATGAAATTAGGTCGGGAACTTTAATTAGGTAAAAACCACATTATTTTTGGAGTTTAGGGGGTCGCCGGAGCCTCTCCGGCGGTGGCCGGAGGGTCGGCCGGTGTTACGGGGGAAGGGGGGTTTGGGTTTGGGTTAATTACACAAACGGTCCCTGTGGTTTAAACTTGTGTTATTTTATGCAGAACATTTTTAAGCAAGTTTTAAAATTACATTTTAACCCCCTAAACCTTTGTAAAGTATTATTATTATTATTATTATTATTATTATTGTTATTATCAGTATTATTATTATTATTGTTACACACATATATATATATATATATATATTTATATATATATATATTTTAAGTTTTTTTCTTTTTTTAAAAAAAAATTTTCCGGGTTGTCACATCATCCCCCTGTTAGAGGAATTTTCGTCCCGAAAATTGGAACACTGGAGTAAATAAACTAGTATACGGGAAATTTGGTTTAACCGATGAATAAACTATCAAAATACATGTGGACAGTTAATACACACAGTGAGTTAACGAGCTTAATGCTAACTGACATACTAGTTAGTGACAGATGTCACACACCATCACATTTACCACATGATCTTCATTAAGAAGAATCTTAGGTTTCCTTTCTGATTTGGGAATATCTTGAATGTTTCTAGTACTTTTGTTTATCAGAAGGTGACCATGAAACCATCTGTATTATCTGAGCTATCACACGCACGTGAAACTTTATAAGGTAGAACAAATGTGAAAATGGACCCACAATGTTCTTTACTTGATATCGTGAGATATCACAGTATCCCTCAGTTGAGAAAATTTCGTTCTAAGATTCAGTTGGAGTTAGGTTCTGAAGGTGTATCCACGAATAAGTGCGGATATTTAGACTTCATCTGATCCTCCCGTTCCCATATAAATTCTGGTCCCCGTTTAGAGTTCCATCTTACGCGCACAATGGGAATTTTGCTACGCTTTAGTGTCTTGACCTCTCGATCCATGATCTCCACTGGTTCTTCGATGAAATGTAGTTGATCATCTATCTTTAATTCCTCCAAAGGCACGATCAATGATTCATCCGACAGACATTTCCTCAGATTGGATACGTGAAATACATCATGTATCCCCCTGAGTTCTTCAGGTAAATTCAACTGATAGGCTACTGGGCCAACCCGTTTTACAATCTCGAATGGACCCACGTATCTTGGGCTTAACTTCCCACGCTTTCCAAAGCGTATTACACCTTTCCAGGGTGAGACTTTCAACAGTACTTTGTCACCAACCTGGAACTCCAATGGCTTCCGGCGCTTGTCGGCGTAACTCTTTTGTCGATCACGTGCTGCCGCCATACGGTTACGAATTTGCACGATCTTCTCAGTCGTTTCGTGCACCAGTTCAGGTCCTGTAAGTTGGCTTTCTCCTACTTCTGCCCAACAGATAGGTGATCGGCACTTTCGTCCATACAATGCCTCAAATGGAGCTGCCTTGATCGAAGTGTGATAACTGTTATTATAGGAGAACTCAACTAATAGTAGATGAGTTTCCCAACTGCTGCCAAAATCGATCACACAGGCACGCAACATGTCTTCCAGTGTTTGGATTGTACGCTCACTTTGACCATCGGTCTGCGGGTGATATGCAGTACTCATATCCAGCCGCGTTCCTAATGATCGTTGTAATGATTGCCAGAAGTGAGAAGTGAACCGAGCGTCACGATCAGAAATGATAGATATTGGTACGCCATGCCGAGAGACTATTTCCCTTAAATAGATACGTGTTAGCTTCTCCATTCGATCAGTCTCTCGGATTGCCAGAAAGTATGCGGATTTCGTTAAGCGATCTACTATAACCCAAATGGTATCGCATCCGCTGGGAGTTCTGGGTAACTTCGTGATGAAGTCTATTGAGATCTGCTCCCATTTCCACACTGGAATTTCCGGTTGTTGGAGTAAACCGGATGGTCTCTGGTATTCCACTTTAACCTTGGAACAAGTTAGGCATCGGCTTACGTACGTGGCTATCTCCGCCTTCATTTTCGGCCACCAGTAAAATTCTTTCAGGTCCTGATACATCTTTTCTGAACCTGGATGGATCGAGTAACGTGACTTATGAGCTTCATCCATTATCAGCTCTCGCAAGTTCCCGTACTGTGGTACCCAGATCCGTTTCATAAAGTAGCGGATTCCATCAGCTTTAACCTCCAATTGTTTCTCCATGCCTCGCATGGATTCTGCTTTGAAATTCTCCGTCTTCAAAGCCTCAGATTGGGCAGCTTTGATTTGCATTGGTAGGTCAGAGTGGATAGTCATTTGTAATGCGCGCACCCGACGAGGCTTTAGGGTTTCCTTACGACTAAGGGCATCAGCTACTACATTAGCCTTACCCGGATGGTACTTGATCACACAGTCATAATCATTGAGTAATTCTAACCATCGTCTTTGTCGCATATTCAGTTCCTTCTGGTTAAATATGTGCTGGAGGCTCTTATGATCTGTATAGATTGTGCACCTGGTTCCGTATAGGTAGTGCCTCCAGATTTTCAAGGCAAACACTACAGCTCCTAGTTCCAGATCATGCGTTGTATAGTTCTTCTCATGCACCTTGAGCTGTCTAGATGCATAAGCTATGACTTTGTCACGTTGCATCAATACACACCCCAAACCTTGGATGGATGCATCACAGTAAACAACAAAGTCATCAGTTCCTTCTGGTAAAGCTAGGATTGGTGCGCTGCAGAGTTTGTCTTTAAGCGCCTGAAACGCTGTCTCCTCTTTGCTACCCCACTTATAAATTGTTCCCTTATGAGTCAGGGCAGTCAAAGGTTGTGCCAATTTAGAAAATCCTTCAATAAATCTTCGGTAATAGCCTGCCAAACCAAGGAATTATCGCACCTCAGTAGGCGTCTTTGGTGCCGGCCAATCCTTGATTGCTTTAATCTTTGAAGGATCAACATGTATTCCCTTTTCATTCACCACGTGCCCAAGGAATTGCACTTCACGCATCCAGAAGTCACATTTTGAGAACTTTGCGTAAAGCTGTTCATCTCTTAGCAATTCCAGTATGGTTCTCAAATGTTCCTCATGATCTTCCTTATTACGGGAGTAGATTAGTATGTCATCAATGAAGACAATGACAAACTTATCCAGATAAGGCTTGCAGACACGGTTCATGAGGTCCATGAAAACTGCTGGGGCATTAGTCAGCCCAAAAGGCATTACAGTGAACTCGTAGTGCCCATAGCGTGTTCGAAACGCAGTCTTGGAGATGTCTTCTTCTCGAACCCTCAACTGATGATAACCTGATCTCAAGTCAATCTTGGAATAGTAGCTAGATCCTTGCAATTGGTCGAACAAATCATCAATGCGTGGGAGTGGATACCTATTCTTGATTGTCACCTTGTTCAGTTCGTGGTAGTCAATACACATCCTGAAGGTTCCATCTTTCTTTTTAACGAAAAGCACTGGAGCTCCCCAAGGTGAAGAGCTGGGACGTATGAATCCTTTGTCTAACAACTCTTGCAATTGCTTAGACAGCTCTTGTAGTTCGTTCGGTGCCAAACGGTACGGCGCCCGAGCGATTGGAGTTGCTCCTGGTGCTAGTTCAATTTGAAATTCTACCTGTCTGTGTGGAGGAAGGCCAGGTAGGTCTTCGGGAAATACCTCAGGAAAGTCTCTAACAACATGAATATCTTCAACTCGCCTTTCATCCGCCTTCGGTTCAGTAACAAGTGCCAACAAGGCAAGGTGTCCTTTTCTGAGGCATTTCTGAGCCTTCAAATATGATATGATGCCGACTACCGCACCCACCTTTTCACCTTCCACAATAAGAATTTCATCATCCGAAATAGGTAACTTGATCAGCTTCTCCTTGCAGACGATCTCAGCACTATTCTGGGATAACCAATCCATCCCGACGACTACATCAAAGCTTCCTAGTGTGACAGGAATAAGGTCTATGTTGAAGGTGTGTCCGGTTAAGCCTAGCTTACAGTTTTTAAACACTTGTGTTGCTGTTATCGTCCTACCATCGGCTATTTCTATGGCATAATTAGAACTCAAATCAGTAGGCACCATCCCTAGTGTTTTACTAAACTTGGTGGACACATAACTCTTATCAGCACCAGAGTCAAATAAAACAGAGGCATAACACCCATTAATAGAGAATCTACCAGATACTACAGTAGGGTCGTTTCGAGCCTCACCTGAGCCCATGATGAAGACTCTGCCTCTGCCACCGCCACCACCATTGTTGTTGTTCTTGGGCTTATCAGCAGCACCATTATCACCATTCTTTTTCAGTCTCGGGCAATCCCTTTTAAAGTGTCCGGGTTGACCACATTCATAGCACACAGTCTGATTGTGGTTCTGCTGTTGTTGAGGTGCTTTTCCCGAGAGATTCACCCGGCAATACTTGGCAACATGCCCGAACTTCCCACACCTCTCACACGTGCTCTTTGTGCACTGCCCAGTATGATGGAGCTGACATTTGTTGCACTTTGGGAGATTTCCCTGATAGCCGCCCGAATGAGAGGGTTGGGACTGATTAAACTTCTTGTGTTGAGGTTGATAAGTGGAGGATGAAGATTGCTTTCCGCTGGTAGATGGTTCCCATTTCCTCTTGTTATTGTGGAAACCAGATGCAGCACCTCGCGGGGGCAGTTTTCCTTGCGCGACAGCCTGGTCAGTCAACTTGTGGGCTAGTTGAACTGCTTCCTGAATGGTAGCTGGTCTAGCAGTGGTGACCATGCTCTGGATTTCAGGTACCAGTCCGTCGATGTATCTTTCAACCCGTTTGTACGCCGGGTTAATCATAGTGGGGCACAGAGTAGCCAACTCGTGAGAACGAGTTGTGTAAGCTTCAATTTCAGAACCTACCATCTTCAGGTTCCAAAATTCAGTCTCCAGTTTTTGTATTTCGTCTCGTGAACAGTACTCCTCTTTCAGCAGATTCTTGAATTCTACCCATGTTATGGCGTTTGCAGCTCCAATGCCCAGCATCTGAACTTGTGTGTTCCACCAGCTCAGAGCAGCACCATCCAGTGTGCCAGCAGCATATTTTACCCTATTCCCAGCAGGGCAGTTGCAGATTTCGAACACCGATTCTAGCTTTTCGAACCAACGGAGCAGTCCCACCGCTCCCTCGGTTCCATTGAACGGATTGGGCTTGCAGTCCATAAAGGACTTGTAGGTGCAAGTCGGTTGACCAATAGGGTTCTGCTGTGGAGGGGGTTGGTTTGCCAACGCTGCGGTGATGCTATGATTGATTATCGCTGCCAACTCTGCAGGCGTCATTGAGATGTTACCTCTTCCGCGTCCTCTTCCAGACATTCTTTACATTACCAAATATCAAAAGCTATTAGTCATATGAAAATAGACCTTTTGTCTTGGAATGGAATGAAATTCAAGGGTAGATAAGCTAGAGAATCAGTCCGAATCCGTGGGATTAACGCAAATGTCATAGTTTGAATTACGTCCAAATTCAAGGTAAGTGTGAGCATTCCTACAAATAGAACTAATTAATAGTTTCCACATCAGTGGCTATGTTCTATGAGAACCGAGGCTTTCTTGCTTAACGTGTAGGAATGATGACTTATACTGACTGCAATGTTACCACCCGACCAGATTCACCGGACTTAGCATGCACGACAAATTACAATTACGTGTGCACCCGTAATGGTAATTTGCTTTGCATGATCACCCCGGCTCCTCCTATCAGGCTAACATATCTTACAGTGGTCATCAATGATAGAAGTTCCGAGTGTATTCGTTTGATTCGAGAATCAAAGCGAGTACGTTGACTAATCAAAGTATTGGGTCAATCACAACTTTGTTGAAGACATGCGTACCTATAAGCAGATACTCATCCCAAGGGTTCCCAGGTAAGGTAAACAGGTCCATCGGTTGATTTGGATATATGCGAATACCTTGCCTAGACAGAACACCCCGAGATACAGGCATCTTACTCTTCCAGCATTGCATGTGTTCAAGTTGTAAGACACAGACTTTGACGAGACTTTGAAACCATTAATAACAATCGAGGTTTTGGAGTTTGAAATCACTTGAATTAGGCACTCAAACCCTCCCGTGACTCACAGCACAGGGATATGTTAAGGCAAAAGTTTTCAGGCAACTAAATTAAGTAAACATAGCTTAGAAATCTATGTGTGTGTAACTAATGCAAATCCAGCTATAGTCTAAAATGCAATGCAAATGAGATGCAAGTCCATTTTAGTTCGCTATAACTAATGCTCTGATACCAATCTGTCACACCCTCATTTTCCACGTACGGGTTTTACCGTCAGGCGTGTGACATAACCAGGATCTCAGATAAGCATTAGTTACACCAAACGACTCGATAATTACAAATCATATAAGTGCTTAATATTAAGGAAACAGACCAATTGTATTTAAGTAACGCGGAAGCGAATACAGTGAAACATTCAACAATAGTTTTGAAACACAAAAACATGTGTCCAAACCAGTTTACGTAAAGTAAATGCAAATTAAATCTTGAAAACAGTTTGTAGTGAATACAGAATGACATGCTGTAGATGCTGTGCTCCTAAACGTGCCACATCATTGTCCTGAGAGAAAACATGCAAAAATCTCAGTACAAGACTGGTGAGTTCACAGGTTTATCAGAAAACAGTAATTATCAGTAATGAAGTTCCCGGATTATGACATCCGTCAAGTATGTAATTCCCGGATTATGTAATCCGTCAAGTATGTAATTCCCGGATTATGTAATCCGTCCAGTATGTAATTACCCGGATTATGTAATCCGTCCAGTATGTAATTTCCCGGATTTAGTAATCCGATAAGTATAATGAAATCCCCGGAATTATTAATCCGGTCAGTATAAATGAAATTCCCGGATTTATAAATAAAGCATATAATGGGTAGCTAGTCCATAATGATCACTATGTGTATGAAGGCGCGGCCGAACTGACATGTAATCAAATAAATAAACAGGCCCGGATGTGGATCACACACCACAACACTTGTAATTAGGCTAACCGTTCACCCGTTTGACGAACGTTGTGCTAGCGCGACTAGCCCGGGTGGGGTATGTCAATCCCAGTAGTACTACTAACAATTACCTCGTTAAGTCCATATTAACGGTCCGTTGGGCAAGTATACACCATAGTATCAAGTATATGCAATATTACAAAAATCCAATGTAATGTAAAGTTTATAAAAACAGCATGTTTCTCTCCCCCAAAAAGAGTATAAAGTAAAAGTGGGGCTGTAAACTCACTTGGTGTGTAAGTACGTATGTAAGATGATTAATTAAGATGATAATCGTTGTTCCAACAAACGCCTTCACGAGGTACCTATACATGTATATATGTATTTTAAGATTTTAGGTTATTAATAAGGGTTAACGATTAAACGCGAACTAGGGTTTCAATAAGAATTATGGGGTTTTTGATAAATAATTCTTCACAAAGTAATTCTTTACGTTCTTAATCCATTAGAAGAATTATATATGTAAATATTTTAGAAGTACCTTTAAGTATAATTGCTGCTATGTATAATGAATCTTTATAATTATTTACAAATATTTAGAATAATATGTAGATTAATATCAATAATATTAATCTAAATCATCTGTTATGGTATATTGTTATAAGAAATAATATTTGTAAATAACTTTGCGAGATTATAAATTATATAATTTCTACTATTATTATGGCAAAACTCTAATTAATATAATGTCCATTACTATTATAAAGATTTATTATTTCAAGTCCAATTATTATCTTAAAAGGAAACAATTTATAATAACAGTGTTAAATATAACATTTAAACTAATATTTTAAGTCTACCCTGATTTTAAAATGATAATGTCTGAACTGATATTATTTTTATTAATTTAAACTCATTTTTAGTAGGGTTTAACCAAGAATAATATTTGTTAGAATGTTTTTAAAATGATTATTTAAATAAAATAAAATCCAGAAAATCATTCGGTGCCCAAAAATATAAACAAGGTTTATAGAAATTATTTTTATAATTTTTATAAATTTTCTGTAATTTTTAAAAGTTCAAAAAGGCTTAAAAAAAATAAAAGAGGGTCCCCGGGTTGAACCCGGGACCTCTAGGATTGCAAAGGGACGGGAGACCAGTGAACCATGGCATACAGCCGCGATAAGACTCCATCCCCTTTCATTTTAACCACAATCAAATCAAAACCCCCAAATTCGAAGAACCCTAGATTCGAATTCAATCAAATTGAAGTCCAAAACGATTATGATAACGAGCGGTTTCATGGGGCTTTTATTCCCCATGATGAAACGATTACACAGGTGTTTTCAATTTACCTGATTATGTTCGAATTGAAAGTGAACACCACGATAAACAGGTCGTGGTTTGCCTTGAATCAAACGATGGATAAACGGATATGGAATTCGAATTAACTTTGCAGGAAGCTTCCCCACTTAATTATGATCAATAGCCCTCTATCAATCTCGATCAATGTTGCTCGGAAGATGGAGTTCGACCAAGTTGCAGGTCGCGATGATATGGGTATAATTTGAGCAGTTTGGTTGTGTTTCAGATGGTTTAGAATGGTGCATTCGATTAGGAACGGATACGCGTTCATTTATACTCGATTAATTTTGTCGATTATTGGTGTTAGTGGTGTTCGTGGCCCGACTGTTTGGCCGAGAATGAAGTGGGTCGGTTTTAGTGGTATTTGCACTTGTTTTATTAAATTGAAAGTTGTCCTACGTTCGATTCCATCATGAAATTAGGTCGGGAACTTTAATTAGGTAAAAACCACATTATTTTTGGAGTTTAGGGGGTCGCGCGGAGCCGCTCTGGCGGTGGCCGGAGGGTCGGCCGGTGTTACGGGGGAAGGGGGGTTTGGGTTTGGGTTAATTACACAAACGGTCCCTGTGGTTTAAACTTGTGTTATTTTATGCAGAACATTTTTAAGCAAGTTTTAAAATTACATTTGAACCCCCTAAACCTTTGTAAAGTATTATTATTATTATTATTATTATTATTGTTATTATCAGTATTATTATTATTATTGTTACACACATATATATATATATTTATATATATATATATATATATATATATATTTTAAGTTTTTTTCTTTTTTTAAAAAAAAATTTTCCGGGTTGTCACATCTCTTCTCTTCTTTTGGCTGTGTTTTCTCAAGAGTGGGGAGGAAGTGGCTGCCCTCCCCCTCTTAATCCTCCATATTTACAACTTTTCCCCCGTTTTGGCAAGTTTGGTCCCCCGACCTCGGACTTTATTTCTTCTTCTTCTTTTGTCGGATTTAAAGAAAATATCCGGGCATTACAATTAGGGTATATATGTATGAAATACTGCTGATCAGTTGTAAAAGGATGAAGATAGAGTTTTGATAGTATCATCCTAGGAGGAATTTGTTGATATTTATAGACAATGAAGCTACCACAAAACTCAAGATTCAACATATGGCTCTCAACTACCGAATGATGCCAAGCGTTGATCCACTACAGATCAACACATGCCAAGTACTAAACCAATTTTGATCAGCACGAAAACTGATTAACTGCTTATTGACTGCATATCAGCACTCAAATGGATGCTCTGCTGACCAATCGTAATTGGACAAGCCTGTCTGTACTGACGACTACAGTGTTCTGACTTTTGGAGACAACATAGTACTAAAGCTGCCCAACTCTGATATATCGATTGTCTGTCCTGTTTTACATTCTGAACCTAGAATAGTTTGTTTTAATTGTTTAAATTTCATAGTATAAAGCCTCATTCTTGTATAGTTGAGAGGTAAGCTTGTTAAGCCACTTGTTTTATCTGCCGATTGTATCATTTGTACTCGAAAGATTAATCAAGTGTATACTTTGAAAGAAATTCATGTATTTATATTTACTCAAAGTATATTTGTATATGTTAATAAGTAGTTAACTTAGATTTCGTATTTGCTTAACTACTAATCAATAGAAAAATCTTGTTAAATCCTTAACACCAATCCAAGAATACCTACTCATTTTGTATTGTTTGAAAATTTATATTTGAGCCTTCGAGCTATGTTAAAATTATGTTTAATCACCTGAACTTTTATAAAATTTCTACTTAATAATTCGAGTTATGTTAAATTTACAATTATTTACCTGAAATTTTTTTAAGTTTTATACTTAAGCTTCCGAGTTATGTCAAATTTTTTTAATCAATTTGTAATATAACTTCTTAATTATACTAGAGTTATCATTTACACATTCACTATTTTTCTTCTCTATTTTGGGGTATTTATTTTTTTATAGTATTTTTTCTATTACACTTTTTATCAGTGTTTCGCACGTAAATTTTTTTGGGTGGTTACGTATAAATTATCAGAATTAAAATTTTCAACTTTTATAAACCTCGCTACATAGCGGGGGTCATGCCCACTAGAATAAATAAACAAACAAGTCATATGTCATAAGCTATTTGAATAATAACCATAAAAGGCAAATCATCTCAAAGTATACTAACAATAAACAATATGACATCAACACTGCATAAATAACAATCATATAACATCAATCATCATAGCTGTAATTAAATTTTAAACCAATGAAATCTATGATTTAACAAAACGAGCAAAAATAACATTACTACTAAACCAAAATAAATTAACAAGATAAAAAATATAAAACACTATCAATTATAACTACAATTATCAAAATAATTGAACACATAAAAACCATCAAGTTGGTTGTTTCTTTATTTGTATTAGTTTTGACTAAAATAACTCTCACATTGGAATGTTAACAGAAAAAGTTTACTATGTTAGTTAGTTGTAGTCAAATAAATTTAAATAATAATTTTAGTGAAACCTTTGAATACAAAAATTTAAACTTTTAGATTCAAATGATAATTTTTATAAAATTTCAGGAATGTAAAACGTACTTAACTCAATATTTAATAAATAAAAGGTAAAAAGTAACTATATATTGAAGGTATCTTTGTGATACGTGAAAATAAATAAATATGTGAATTATTTTTATGTACTCATTAATAATTAGATAAAAATCGTTTTTTTTTTCTAATTTTATCAATGATCTCTTAGCCTAGTGGTTAATGGGGAAGTGGGAGGCTTTGCCTCTTTTGGAGGTCCAAGATTCAAACCTTGACATGGGTGATTATTACTAACTTGGTGATACTAACAACTAACAACTAACCAGCCGTTAAAAAAAAATGGTTTTACCGTTACAAAAAAATAAGTATGCCAATGATGTTGTTCCATAACAGCCGGAAAGCTACTTTTGACCCTTAATATGAAATCCTTGATTTTAATCGACTTTCTTATTTTTAACAAAAATAGATAACAAATTACTAAAACTGAAATAAATAGAAGCTTGATCCATAGATCAACAATTGGATTCGCTTATTTGCAAATACTCTGTAAATACTATAATTTATTTACGGGTGAGTTTATTATACAAAGTGTATTTTTACTACAAAGTGTAAGAACACAAAATAAGGCTAAAAAGTCATAAAAAATTATATCTCATAATCTAAATCAAATTTAAAAAAATTACTTCGGAGTCTATCTTTCTCTCATCGTCCTCTTTTAGAAAAAAATAAAAAATAAAATAAAAAATTGCATTGTGTTTTTATGACACAACGGCTTCATTGTGTCTTTCAGAATGACACAGTGATGTCATTGTGTCTTTCATAATGACACAAATAACGTCATTCTGTATCTCACAAATGACGTCATTCTGTCTTTCACAAACGACACAATAAAAAACGTTAATTTTTTATTTTTTTCGTTTATTTTTTTCTTAGTGACGACGGTTAGGGGAACAAAAGCTCGTAATTACTTTTTTGAAATTCGATTTATCTTGTGAGATATAATTTTTTATGACTTTTTTTAACTCATTGTGTTTTCTCACACTTTGTAGCAAAAATACACTTTGTATTTGAACATATTTTTTTATTTATTTTCATTAAGTTTTCTTTTAGAGCAAATCATGGGAATAATTATTTTTAGGTATATTTATATGCTTACCTCTATAGTTTCACTCATATCTTACTTTTGTGCATCATTGTCTTTGTTAATTTTTATATCACGTGTGAAATTACTTATTATCCACATTTACACATATATGTGATACTAGCTCTACTAACCAGTGTATTATATAGATTTAATAAATAAAATATAAAATAAAAAATTATTATTTATAAAATAATATTATAATATAAAATACGATTGAACTTATATACCTATGGATAAGAACTACAAGTAATAAAACAATAATATAAACTTTTTAAACTTTTGTATTTAAACTTTTTTTATTTTTTTCTAGAAAAAGAAATTAAACCTTTGTTTTAAAACAAACCTTTTTAGAAAAATATCATTTTCTAAAAAACTTTCATAGATTAACTCTCAATTTTAATTATTTCTGGTTTATACAAATTTTACTTTTTAAAAACATCTACTTTAAATATTTATATTTTTAAAAAACTTTGATGTTTGGGTAAATTTCTTATCTTATGAAAATTTGTTTCACTAGAAATAACATTAACAAAAACATATTTTTTTTAATTTATTAAAAAAGTGTTTTTAATCTAAAGAAAAATAATATTATTAGTAATTAAGATAATTATTTAAAAAGAGAGAGAAGCAAAAAAATTTAGTAAGCAGTAATGTGATGTTGTCATGTGTTTCCTCTAATTACTTTTTTATTAGAGTAAAAAAATATAAAGGTGTGAATGGGTCGGTTGGGTTTGGTTTTAGCCTAAACCAAAACCAAAAACTGATATTTTAGTTTCTAGGTTTTTAAACCATTCGGTTACGGCTTTTTTGGTTTTTGGTTTTTAGTTTTCACTTTGGTTTCGTTTTCTTTTATCTTACCATTTGAGCTTCAAGTTTTTAATTGAATAAATGGTCCAAATTAATAAATATAAACTACAAAATCTGAGTATATCATTTTATTGATATTTAGATATAATCCATATATTCTTATATATTACTAGACATTAAAATGAATTTCAATTCATAAAATAAATAACAAAAAATCTCAATAAAATATTTAAATCTACCACTTCAAACAAAAAAGTTTAAAAATTACTCTTGAAACTTAAATATTCAAAAAGCATTTAGATAACATAAGTTAAATATGTAACTAATACAGTAATCATGTTTATAAGCGTATGAATACATCAATAAATTTACAGATACGGTTTGTATGGTTTCATATTGGTTTTTTCGGTTTTTGTTACAAACAAAACCAAAACCAAAGTTATCAAAACAAAACAATCAATTTAAAAACAACAATCAAACCAAACCGTGGGTGCGCTTCTTATACGTTTAGGTTTTTTTCTGTTGGGTGCGCTTCTTATACGTTTAGGTTTTTTTCTGTTTGATTTTTTTTGATTATTTCGGTTACAGTTCATTTATGTTGTTTTCTTGCACACCCATAGAAAGATGTGTACCTATTTGAGTGTCATTTACTTTTACTTGTCTATTTTTTCATTTCATATAAAACCTTTTGCTCTTAAAATGGGGTTCATGCTTGGAATTAGAACACATTTATTAAAACTGGTAACTGTGTAAAATAATAATAAAGTTTTAGAAAAATTTTAATTAGGTAACTCGGTTTTAAAAATTATTACAGTTAGATCACTTAACTTTCATGTGTTATTAGATTATAAGTTTTAATATGTTTTTTAGCATTTTTTCTTTTTGTTTCAATTGGGAAATATGTTTTTTATGTTGATGTGAAACGGTGGCTTAATTTGTATGTAACTTTTTTTTTAATCTTTAAATATAATTAACATATTTATTTATTTATATAATATCATATATTTAAAATTCCAAACCCCGTGTCTTGTCCTTCATTACTTTCTTAGCCTAAGAAAGCTCGATTGTTACTCGATTTGATGATTTAGTAGTTAAATTTGATGAAAATATGCATTGTTGATTAAATTAAAAAACTTTTAGAACTATGACATTTTTCCTCAATAGAATGATACACAAATATATAGTAAATACATGAAAAGATTTTGACTTGTGGTCTGGCAATATTAAAACATGTAAATATATATAATCATCTTCAAAGGGTTAGGTTTTATTTCCCATGGTGCATAGATTTATGACAACCATTCCAAAACTTTTTTTTTTATTACAATCGAATTTGAAACTTATCCTAAAAATATCCGGAATTCAACGAATTTAAAATTGAGACAGAATATATTATTCAATGCTAGTTTCAGGTAGAAATACGTCAGTGGATATGGAGATAAAACATTGAACTTCCCAAAGATTTTAATGACACATCGTATTCGTTAAATACTTAAATACGTATCTGTTAACATCTAGCTATAATATATTAATATTATATATACTAATATAAAACTTTAGTTTTAGACCATTTATATATGTTATGTGTTATATGAAAAAGGTACCTTTTAATCAAATACATAATTTCTTAAAATTAAAAAGTGTAAAAAAGATTAATATGTTAACACGAGTCCTTTTAATCAAAATTAGGTTAAAGACAAAACCAGTAATGTTTACCATTCTCAAGTTTCACCTTTTTCTAAGAGTAAATTATAAACCGTGTCCTTTATTAATATACGAAATTACATGATATGTCCTTTACTTTTAATAAGTAAGTCCAATGTTATTTTTTTAAAATATATGCACACCTATTATCCTTTACACTAACTTTCATCTAATTATATAGTTAACTCAGTTATATATCTCTCACATGAGTTGTATTTTTTTCATTTTATTTCCACATATTATATATTAAACAAATAAAAAATTAATAATTTTATATGAAAAATAAAATAAAAAGATATCGAACCGTTGGGTAAGTCTATGAAGCCACGTTCCTCTTACGTTCAACAACATTAAATCTAGCAACCCTCTCTATTTAATAGCCCAATACCGGTCATCTTCGCCACCACCTACATCTCATATACCATTGAAGCCACTTAAAGTCGAACAAACAAAGATGGTAAGATAAAAATCCCTAATTTACTTTTTGTAATTTGTTGATTTTTGAATTTCTGGCTTATGTTGTTGTATGATTACAAGTGACTCACATTTCATGTTCTGGTTTTTGCAAATGTATAAGCAATTCAAAGAATCAAAGGTAATCTTTATGTTTGTGTTCCTATGCTCCTTATTAATTTTTCATTATTTGTTGGTGAGAGTAGTTTATAAATTATTTAAGTGTTTGGTGTTTACTTTTGATTTTCCAACCTTCTAAATGATTTGTTGTCACACCCCCCGCTGATAGCGGAAGCATGGGGAATGCGAGCTAGACGGGATCGTCATAACACATGGTATATGATAGAGTAGCAATAAAGTATGATGACAAGCGTGTCATGACGACACCCGAACACAAATGGAGACTTGTGTCGTGTATAATCAATGTTCATGACAGCACAGTCATAAGCACAACACAGATGATCACATAAACATTGATAATAGCTTGTAATGTAATATTCCCACAACTCGGGAACAAGTATACAAAAGATCATATTCATGTTCAAGCTTTACAAAAGTAATAACACAAAATACATCCTAGGGTCTCCTCTAAAAGGCAGCACTCCTAGATCTTCAGTTCTCATTGTTACCTGAAAATATGCTCAAAAATGTCAACATAATTGTTGGTGAGCTTCGCAGGTTTAAATTGTAAACATGTAGTTGATGTTGTATAGTGTTTGTAGTGGAATACCGTGCATACAGTTATAAGCAAGCAAGATCACATACCATGAGTTTTATACAACCAACCCTAACGACGTACACAAAGAAACTTGTCAGAATATATTCACCCAAGGCCCGTTCCTGGCAGTGCGATGGTACTCGCAAGTAACCATCTGTCAAGGGTGGGGGTGTCAACCCAGTAGTACTACTAATACCTATCTGTTGGTTCCAACACTAGAATTAATGGTTGTAAGACAGTCCACACAGTAACAGCATGTATGTATCAGATAAGTACTCACAAAACAGTATCACGTTGATTCCAAATATGAAAATTGTATGTATATTGTACAGCATTAAAAACGTGTGAGCATATTCTTCCCCCATATTGTAAAAGGTTGAAACAATGTATAAGTGTAAAAAGGGGCCACGAAACTCACTTGTTAAGTGGTAAGTACGTCTGATGAACTTCCCAAACTTGTATGTATGTATGAACAGTCAATCACCTATTGACAGTTATGTTAAGAATTAATCTTGTGGACTATTGTTAATAATATTGTTTAACTGAGTCGGTTCATTTCGGTTCGGTCGTGAGTAGTACACACAAGCAGTCACACACATCTTAGACTAGATTGTTTTAAATAGTATGTGCCTGTTGATAGCGTTGACTTTAATCTTTGTGATCAAGCTATGACACTTTATTATATTACATTATCGTCGTGAGATCTCCGAAGAGGGGATCCACACACTCACACACCATTAAGTCATACAGTAGGACCGGACGCACGACTGACACTCCATTCACACGAGTGGACTTTCAGTTGTACGAATTAGCTACTTTCGTACAATTGAACCTTCATTCGTGTGACTAAGCCTTCAGTCATACCATGCAATACCAGTCGCGCAACCAAACAGCCAGCCACGCGACTCAGCGTCCCTTCACGCGAATCAGCTTCATTCGCGCGAGTGGACCCTTTTTCGCGCGACAGGCGTCTGATGGTGTGACTCACACAATCGCACACCTTCCACATTCGCATAGCCCAGTCACGCGACAACCCCTGTCGCGTGACAACTCAGTCGCGTGATATCCTCTCATTCGCACCCACCGACAGTCGCGCGACACCACCGCCCGACTTGTCAATTCGCTCAAGTCTCAAGTCGCACACACACCCAGTCGCACGCCCTATTCGCGCGACAATCTCCTTTCGCGCCGACGGGGGTCGCGACTGCAGGAAGTTGCAGGTCGGCCTTCGGCCGCCCGAACACGAGCTTTCCCCAACCAGAACCTCCAGAACTCATATTCTAACCTATCTAGACAAGAAGCACACTCAGAAACAAGACATGCAAGTCCACACGACCTCATGTGCTCGGATGAACCCGAACACCCGAAAACCCTAAAAACGCAGCAGTCAATCGAGTTAAAGATGAAGCAAGCGAGGTTATCTACCTGCTAGGGACGAGTATTCACGATGGTACTCAAGTTTTGGTGACGAAGATGCAACAAATGGGTCGGTTTTGGTGTAGTCTAGAGAGAGATGGAGAGAAAATGGTGGAGAAGAAGAAGAAATGAGGAGGAGAAGAGGAAGAAGTGGTTGGAAAGAGGGTATTTATACCCAGCCCAATTTCTCATAGTGTCAAGTTTAGTCCCCGCACTTTGCCCCCGGGTTTCCAAATTTATTTCGGTTGAAAACGTTATAATTTTAGTCTTGTTTTATTGACGATAAAATGTTATTAATGTTATTTATAATTTAAAAATGATTTTATTCATGATAATTATTTTATTATAAAAATGACGTGTTCAGTGCTAACGGGGCAAATCTTGGGGAACGTCTTAAGATAACGACAAGTCAAGCAACAATATCTCGCATATAAGGGCAACCAAGTAAAACAAATATGGTATTCACGTAGATGATTCGTCATAATGAGGAATGACTGTTAACAAAGATTAAGCAAAACACGTTAAATGACGGACCTTTGGTGACGGATGTCACAGTATCCCCCAGTTGAGGGAATTTCGTCCCGAAATTCAACTGGTGTTAGGTCTAAGGGCGTCATCCTCGAATAGATGTGGATATTTGAGTCTCATCTGATCTTCACGTTCCCATGTAACTCTGGCCCTCGTTTGGAATTCCATTTTATACGAACGATAGGTATCTTGCTGCGCCTCAACTTTTTGACCTTTCGGTCCATGACCTCAATAGGTTCCTCAATAAAACGAAGCTTTTCGTCGATCTTGATTTCCTCAATTGGTACGTGTAAGGATTCGTCTGCCAAGCACTTTTTGAGGTTCGACACGTGAAAAGTATCATGCACACCGCTGAGTTCTTGTGGTAACCTCAATCGGTAAACCACCGGACCGATTCTTTCTGTAATCTCGAATGGTCCTACGTATCGAGGGGCTAACTTCCATTTCTTACCAAATCGTACGATCCCTTTCCAGGAGAGACTTTGAGTAAGACATGATCCCCAACATTGAATTCTAGAGGCTTCCGACGATTGTCGGCATAGCTCTTTTGGCGGTCTCTAGCAGCTTTGAGTCGGTCTTTGATTTGGAAGATCTTATCGGTGGTTTCTTGAATGATTTCGGGACCTGTTAGATGGCTCTCACCAACCTCGGCCCAACATACAGGCGATATACATTTCCGTCCATACAATGCTTCAAATGGAGCGCATCCAATGCTTGTATGGTAGCTGTTGTTGTAAGAGAACTCAATCAACGGTAAATGAGTGTCCCAGCTACCACCAAAATCGATTACGCAAGCTCTAAGCATGTCTTCCAACGTTTGTATAGTTCGTTCACTCTGGCCGTCTGTTTTCGGGTGATAGGCAGTACTCATGTCTAATCGAGTGCCCATCGCTTTCTGTAACGTCTGCCAAAATCGTGAAGTGAATCGACTGTCTCGGTCGGATATGATTGACACCGGCACCTCGTGCCGTGTCACGACCTCTTTGATGTACAACCCTGCCAGCTTATCCATCTTATAGTCTTCCCGGATAGGCAAGAAGTGAGCGGATTTTGTCATTCGATCCACCACGACCCATATCGTGTCGTGTTCGCTTGGTGTTCTCGGGAGTTTGGTAATGAAATCCATAGTGATATTCTTCCATTTCCACTCGGGAATTTCAGGTTGTTGCAATAATCCCGATGGTTTATGGTGTTCAGCCTTGACCTTTGAACAAGTCAAACATTTGCTCACATATATAGCAATATCTTTCTTCATGCCTGGCCACCAGTACAACTCCTTCAGATCGTGGTACATCTTGTCTGCACCAGGATGAACAGAGTATCGTGTCTTGTGTGCTTCATCCATGACTAATGTACGTACACCTCCCCATCTGGGGACCCATACACGATCTAAGAAGTAATGAACGCTGTCATCCTTGCGAGTCATCTGTTTATCCAACCCTCGGAATTCTTCTCCCGCAAGGTTCTCCTCTTTCAAAGCCTCGTTTTGTGCAATCTGAATCTGAGCCTTTAAATTGGTTTGAATAGTTAAGCCTAGCGCTCGTGCACGTAATGGCTTCACACGTTCTTTGCGGCTTAATGCATCAGCCACCACGTTAGCTTTCCCCGGATGATACCGGATTTCACAATCGTAGTCGCTAAGTAGCTCTACCCAGCGTCGCTGTCGCATGTTAAGTTCTTTCTGATTCATGATATGTGAAGGCTCTTATGGTCTGTGTAGATGATGCATTTGGTTCCATATAGATAATGCCTCCATATCTTGAGTGCAAATACGACCGCACCCAACTCCAAATCATGAGTTGTGTCGTTCTTTTCATGCACCTTGAGTTGTCGCAAAGCGTAAGCAATTACCTTATCTTTTCTGCATTAGTACACAGCCCAAACCCTGATGTGAAGCATCACAATACACCACAAAATCGTCAGTTCCGTCCGGGAGGGATAGTATCGGTGCGTTGCACAACTTCTCCTTCAACATTTGGAACGCCTGTTCTTGTGCTTTCCCCCAATCGAACTTCTTGTCCTTCTGAGTCAACAAAGTCAACGGTTGAGCAATCTTGGAGAAATTGGCAATGAAGCGACGATAGTATCCGGCCAATCCCAAGAATTGCCGTATTTCTGAGGGTGTTTGGGGAGTATCCCACTTCTTCACCGCTTCAATCTTACCGGGGTCCACACGAATTCCACTTTCGTTGACTACATGACCCAAGAACTTCACTTCTCGAAGCCAGAATTCACACTTCGAGAACTTGGTGAAAAGTTTCTCTTCCTTCAACAGTTCTAGAATTGCTTGGAGGTGTTTTTCGTGATCCTCTTTTGAACGGGAGTAGATAAGTATATCATCTATGAACATGATCACGAACTTATCAAGATAAGGCTTACACACCCGATTCATCAGATCCATAAAGACAGCTGGTGCGTTGGTCAACCCAAACGGCATGACCAAGAACTCATAGTGCCCGTAACGAGTTCTGAATGCTGTTTTTGGAATATCGTCCTCGAATACTCTTAATTGATGATAACCAGATCGAAGGTCGATCTTAGAGAAATACGAGGCTCCTTGCAATTGATCGAACAGGTCGTCGATTCTGGGAGGAGGATACCGATTCTTCACAGTCAATTTGTTCAATTCCCTGTAGTCGATACACATTTGGAACGACCCATCCTTCTTCTTGACAAATAATACTGGTGCTCCCCAAGGTGATTGACTCGGTCGAATAAACCCTTCTCCAGTAGTTCCTGTAGTTGGCTGGATAACTCTTGCATCTCTGAGGGTGCTAACCGATACGGTGTCTTAGCTATCGGTGTAGCTCCAGGAACCAGCTCTATATGGAATTCCACCTGTCGTGGAGGAGGCAATCCAGACAAATCATCAGGGAACACCTCCGGATAGTCCCGTACAATTGGAATGTCTGCCAATTTTGTCTCTTCTTCTTTCTTTTCTACGATGTGAGCCAGAAAAGTGTAACACTACTTCCGTAGACTTCGGCGGGCTTTCATGCAAGAAATGAGTCTCAGTGTTCTTCCCGGTCGTTCTCCTTGAATCTTGAGTACCTCCCCGTTTGGCATGGGGATTCGTACTACTTTCTCCCGGCAAACAATCTCGGCTCCATGATTTGACAACCAATCCATACCCACTATCACATCGAAGCCGCCTAACTCGAATGGTATTAAATCTATACTAAAGGCCTGGTCTCCCAACATTAGGGTGCAATTCTTAATAATCTCGTCTGCTTGTTCAACCCTACCATTGGCCATTTGTACGGAGTAACTAGTTTCTAGTCTACTGGCACTTAAATCAAGCATATGCACGAACTCAGAAGATATAAAACTATTGTCTGCTCCAGTATCAAATAGTATGGATGCAAAATGGTGATTGAGCAGATATGTACCCGTAACAACGTTCGGGTCCTGACGGGCATCATTAGCTCCAATGGCGAATGGGCGTCCCCGCGCAGCATTTCCTTGGTTTCCTTGACCTTGAGCACCCGCTATGGCCATCACTTGCTGTTGATTATTCCCTTGTTGACCCGGTGCCCTGTTCAGTCGGGGGCACATGTTTCTGAAGTGATCAAGGCCTCCACATTCGTAACATGCCCTGGCGTTCCCGGTGGGGTTAACCGCGTTGACGGGTGCAACCAGATTCGGTGCCACTCTACAATCTCTTGCTAGGTGCCCCGGGCGCCTACAGTTTGGGCACACCCGGCACTGCATCTCTGGGGGATGATGATAGCTGCATCTGTCACATTTGGGATGTGGCCCAACATATTCCCTCTTCCCTTGAGTCACGACCACAAAGTTTCTGGTGATCTTGGCCCTTTTATCAGATTTCCCGGCACTCGACCGGCTTGTTTCCCCAACATCCTTTCGCTTCTCTGCTCCCTTGCCCAATACCCCTGTTCTTACCATCTCGTCGGTCAGAGCGCCAGCCTTCAAAATTGCGCTCTGAATCGTAGGAGGAGCAGCTGCAGTTACCATTGCTCGTATTTGAGGCGCGAGTCCCCAAATGTACCTCTCAATCCTCTTAGATTCCGGAGTGACTAAATGTGGAACTAGTCTAGCCAACTCGTGGAATCGGTCAGTATAAGCTGCATGCCCCGCCCCCACCATAGCATGATTCCAGAACTCATGCTCAAGCTTTTGCATCTCGTTGTGAGGGCAGTATTCCTCGGTAATCAAAGCCTTAAATTCATCCCAGGTCATCTGCATCGCAGATTCCCTTCCCCTAGCTTGAACCTGGGTGTTCCACCAGGTTAGTGCTCGGCCCTGCAGTGAGCACGTAACATACTTGATGCGCTGGCTGTCGAGGCATTCGCTGATGTCGATCACAGCCTTCATTTTCTCGAGCCATCTGATCAGGGCTATCGCCCCACCTTTACCATCGAAATCCGGGGCTTACAGGCCACAAACTCCTTGTAAGAACAGCCCCGTTTGGCATTAGCAACCCCAGTTTCGTTACCGGCTGTACCACCATTTCCGGTCTCCTGGTTGCTTTCATTCCCAGTCGGGTTCCCATTATCCTCATTCTCATTACCACCGTCCCCGTGGGGGTGGTTTTGTTGTTGCAATGCGTCGCTCACCTGAGCTACAATAGTTGGAATCAGGGCAGTCAATTGTTGAGCAATCAAGGCTGCCATTTCAGCATTTCCAGCCCCTTGATTATTGCCAGAAGGGCCCTCATTTACTGTTGGAGGTCTACCCCTGCCTCTGCCTCTGCCCCTCGGGGCTTCACTTCCGCTACTATTGCTGCGGGTAGATCTTCGAGGCGGCATGTTCTATTCATACAAGAGGCAACATATAAGCTTTAGTCACCTCAAGATGCATAAGTACTTTGCTCATCAAATTTCCAATGTTTCGTGTTCCAGTCGGTCAAGATCACCATGCAGCCATTTTAAGCATATTCTCGGTATACCGGTGGCGTTTATATATAGGGTTCCCCGCACCATCAAGTCAACTGAGAACCAAACATGTAGTCACGTATAGTCTTGCGGAGGTTGTCTATCTCGCGTCCTTGAAAGGACTCAGACATAGCCTCCTCGGGTCGGTCTCAGTATCTGAGGTCAAGCGCAATGTAACATCTGTGACGATCTGTTCGGGTCTCGATTCCCGAATTTGGTTATGATAACTCGGCGCACAGAGGGAACGGAAGATCCAATAGGAAGCATCCCATAGGGGTCGAGCACAAGGGCTCAAGCACAAGGTAAAAGATCACATAATAGAAGGATAGTCAAACATGTAGGGAGGAACACATACACGAGATATATAGATGCACACAAGCTTAAGCATGCAAATCTACATGAAGGTTCCTAGGTTATAGTCTAGGTCAAGTGTAATTGCCTAATTCTCTATAACCAATGGCTCTGATACCAGTCTGTCACACCCCCGCTGATAGCGGAAACACGGGGAATGCGAGCTAGACGGGATCGTCATAACACATGGTATATGATAGAGTAGCAATAAAGTATGATGACAAGCGTGTCATGACGACACCCGAACACAAATGGAGACTTGTGTCGTGTATAATCAATGTTCACGACAGCATAGTCATAAGCACAACACAGATGATCACATAAACATGATAATAGCTTGTAATGTAATATTCCCACAACTCGGGAACAAGTATACAAAAGATCATATTCATGTTCAAGCTTTACAAAAGTAATAACACAAAATACATCCTAGGGTCTCCTCTAAAAGGCAGCACTCCTAGATCTTCAGTTCTCATTGTTACCTGAAAAATATGCTCAAAAATGTCAACATAATTGTTGGTGAGCTTCGCAGGTTTAAATTGTAAACATGTAGTTGATGCTGTATAGTGTTTGTAGTGGAATACCGTGCATACAGTTATAAGCAAGCAAGATCACATACCACGAGTTTTATACAACCAACCCTAACGACGTACACAAAGAAACTTGTCAGAATATATTCACCCAAGGCCCGTTCCTGGTAGTGCGATGGTACTCGCAAGTAACCATCTGTCAAGGGTGGGGGTGTCAACCCAGTAGTACTACTAATACCTATCTGTTGGTTCCAACACTGGAATTAATGGTTGTAAGACAGTCCACACAGTAACAGCATGTATGTATCAGATAAGTACTCACAAACAGTATCACGTTGATTCCAAATATGAAAATTGTATGTATATTGTACAGCATTGAAAACGTGTGAGCATACTCTTCCCCCATATTGTAAAAGGTTGAAACAATGTATAAGTGTAAAAAGGGGCCACGAAACTCACTTGTTAAGTGGTAAGTACGTCTGATGAACTTCCCAAACTGTATGTATGTATGAATAGTCAATCACCTATTGACAGTTATGTTAAGAATTAATCTTGTGGACTATTGTTAGTAATATTGTTTAACTGAGTCGGGTCATTTCGGTTCGGTCGTGAGTAGTACACACAAGCAGTCACACACATCTTAGACTAGATTGTTTTAAATAGTATGTGCCTGTTGATAGCGTTGACTTTAATCTTTGTGATCAAGCTATGACACTTTATTATATTACATTATCGTCGTGAGATCTCCGAAGAGGGGATCCACACACTCACACACCATTAAGTCATACAGTAGGACCGGACGCACGACTGACACTCCATTCACACGGGTGGACTTTCAGTTGTACGAATTAGCTACTTTCGTACAATTGAACCTTCATTCGTGTGACTAAGCCTTCAGTCATACCATGCAATACCAGTCGCACAACCAAACAGCCAGCCACGCGACTCAGCGTCCCTTCGCGCGAATCAGCTTCATTCGCGCGAGTGGACCCTTTTTCGCGCGACAGGCGTCTGATGGTGCGACTCACATAATCGCACACCTTCCACATTCGCATAGCCCAGTCACGCGACAACCCCTGTCGCGTGACAACTCAGTCGCGTGATATCCTCTCATTCGCACCCACCGACGGTCGCGCGACACCACCGCGCGACTTGTCAATTCGCTCAAGTCTCAAGTCGCACACACACCCAGTCGCACGCCCTATTCGCGCGACAATCTCCTTTCGCGCCGACGGGGGTCGCGACTGCAGAAGTTGCAGGTCGGCCTTCGGCCGCCCGAACACGAGCTTTCCCCAACCAGAACCTCCAGAACTCATATTCTAACCTATCTAGATAAGAAGCACACTTAGAAACAAGACATGCAAGTCCACACGACCTCATGTGCTCGGATGAACCCGAACACCCGAAAACCCTAAAACGCAGCAGTCAATCGAGTTAAAGATGAAGCAAGCGAGGTTATCTACCTGCTAGGGACGAGTATTCACGATGGTACTCAAGTTTTGGTGACGAAGATGCAACAAATGGGTCGGTTTTGGTGTAGTCTAGAGAGAGAGATGGAGAGAAAATGGTGGAGAAGAAGAAGAAATGAGGAGGAGAAGAGGAAGAAGTGGCTGGAAGGAGGGTATTTATACCCAGCCCAATTTCTCATAGTGTCAAGTTTAGTCCCCGCACTTTGCCCCCGGGTTTCCAAATTTGTTTCGGTTGAAAACGTTATAATTTTAGTCTTGTTTTATTGACGATAAAATGTTATTAATGTTATTTATAATTTAAAAATGATTGTAAAACCTTTGAAATTCTCCCAGAAACAATAACACACGATCTCAATCTTGTGAACGCGGAATATAAACAACATTGGAGTAGAAGAAGAATCAAATTGAACTCAAATGATATTGAATTGATGAACAGAAACCTATTACAGGTCTTGTGCGATTTCGCACAGAACAAAATGATAATATGAATGAAAAGCTTTTATTACAAAACGAAATCTAGCTATTTATACAAAACAGTGAGTTCTCGCGCGACAGGCATTTCGCGCGGCTATGGCTTTCGCGTGGCATCTTCTCTCACGTGGAAGCTTGTCTCGCATGGTCTGCGACTCGCGTGGGATCTACTTCTCGCGTGACTTCTTTAATTCGCGTGGATTCAGTCTTTCGCATATGATGTTTTGCCGAGCCTTGATTTGTCTTCTACAATCTCCCCCTAGGCTAGGTGAAACATAATCAATCAAAGTCAACATTCGCCTGCTTGTAAGAGCCAGCATAGGCATACCATTTGTTTCTCAGGATCCGGTCAATCATCCATACGTACTGGCAAGATAGAAAATAAACAGACTCATCAGCTGAAATAGGGCAGTGTAACAGCTTGAGTAAGTCGTCTTTGCCAAAATTCATCAAGTCTGCTGGATCAATGATTCGATAAGACCTGTCTATACATCTGATCACAGCGTGACCGGAATCCTTTTCACATCTCCAAGATATAAGTTGCTTCAAAGTGTTGGGAGGAACTGGAGCATGCACATGGACTTTTCTGATAAATTTGGGATGTTGATAGACTCGTATCTTCATAGGAGCTTTAGTATTTTCATCAATTCTTGTTGAGTCATCAATCAACTTTGATTTTGCGGTCTTAAAGTCTTTGAAATTTGTGCGCATCTCCCTTCTTATCATGGATCTCATGAGTTCAGCTTCACTGTAATTACTCTCATTGAAGAATGGAGCTTTGCCCATGGAGTATAAATCAGCAGCACGTAGAGTATGGAAGTCTTGAGTGCTCTTTAGATAATCAATCTCTCCATTCCTTCTCTTTATGACATACATCCTTTTCTCGCTATCATAACCCCAGCTAATAACATGAGACATTTCACCATACTTCTGTTTTGGCTTTGATATAAACAGAAAATGAGCTTCAGTAGGTGGTGGTGGTGCTTTGAACTTTAAACCTCCTCTAGTGTATAGGGCAATCTGACCAGTAGTATCTGCCTTTGTAGCATCAGTAGGAGTTTCACCACTCACAGTATCATTGGGGATTTCTCCTTCTTCAAGATTGATGTCTTTGAATAGCTCTTGAAGGTTGTTCCTAAAAATGTCTGTATATTCATTCTGCTCTTCCAGATCATCAAACATATCAAGTTCTTCTTCAACAGCTCCAGATGAAGTTTGTTGAAAAGAATACAGTTCCTTTTCATAAACACTTTCCGTGGCAGGGTCCAGTGGATCATATCCTTCTGGATCACTAACACTTGGTCGATCGATATTGTCAGTGTTAGTATCTCCAGTTGGACTCGAAGAAGAACCTGTAGCATTACCTCCATCATATCACCTCCATCATCATTATTACCATCATTACCTCCATCATCTCCACCATCATCATCATCACCATCATTTCCACCATTGTCATCATCATTTTCATCGTCATCCTCATCATCATCATCTTCATTATCATCAGAATCAGCATAATCAACTAACTCTTCATCCTCCCTTTCATGAACAATAGGCATAGAAACCATGTGTTCCGGCTCAACGAAAGCTGTAGATGTGTAAGCTTCGGTGATAGGTACTTCAGATGAAATAGGAACATCTTCAGTAGTGCTAACACTTTGCTGTACAATAGATGCTTGAGCTTCGTTGACCGTTTCCTTCTCAGGAACATTCTCAGTAGGAGGTGGGCTTGGAGAGCGTCTACTTGATTCACCAATTACTGTTGTAGACCTTATGATTGGTGGCTGATGAAAATAAGTCTGTGAATGAATTCTCTCAGCTCGTTCAGTTGTCTCTCCAACCCAGAAGTGTAGTCAAACATGCTTTTCATTTGTTGTTCAAGAGATGCCAATCTTGTGTCTTTGATAGCTGAGTCGAGATGAATCATGTTGATCAGATTTGTCTTTTCATCATTGCCTTTCTTTAATTCAGCAATCAACTTCATATTCTCAAAGTTTTCTTTCTCCAGGTTCTTTATTCTTTCTTCCAATATGATAGAACCAGGAGTGCTTGATGATTCCTCTCTCCTCTGAAACTCAGGAGGAGTATTCAAGAGTGTATCGACATCAAACTCTAAATTTTCTTGATGAGGTGGTGTAGAAAAACCTGATCCAGAAATATTAGCTGCTCTAGAAACAGGAACTGTTTCTGTTTCAGGAGCAGAAGAAGTCACATTGGCTGCCTGATCTTGCTCTGTCTCGGTGACAACCACATGTGTTCTTGGTCTTCTGGGTATAATACCACGACCTCTCTTTCTAATTGGATAATCTCTCCTTCTTGCCATACGTTTTCTTCATGAGGAGGTACTTGGGCGACTCTTCAGGGACATAATCAGTATCCCTGTCTTCCTCATTTGGTCGAGAAGATGTTGGAGTAGAAGGGGTTGGATCAGTTTGGATCACATAGGGAACATTCCCTATTTGATCACTAGCAGTCTCAGAACTGGAAGCAGAGTGAACAACTTCTTCCATTCCTCCTTCACGCACAGGCTCATCTTCAAACAACTTCTCAATCTCTTCATCCAAATTATCTCTAGCAGTAGAAGTAGAAGCACCAGTTTGTGCCTCATCAGTATGAGCACCTTCACCAATCTCATCAACATTTTCTTCAATCTCAGAAAATTTTCCGATCTTTGCAAACTTTCACCAGAGCATTTGTTTCCTCTGGCTCCAGTGAGGTGTGTAAAAATCTCCTTCTTAATCGTCTGTACAACATATTTTGGAGATCTCTGAGTGGCAAGCTCAGGAAATGCATCGTTGATAACCAGCTGAATGAATCTGGGATACATGATAAACTTTCTCCCTGGATTGGTCGTAGCATTTTTCACCATCTCTTGAAATATAACACCAGAGATACTGAATGGAATATCATCCACCAGAGAAACCAATAAGGATCCAAACACAGCACTAAGACTGTCCATCCCAGCCTTCAGATTGCTTAGACAGTGTATTACCACGTGAAATAAGTATTTCCAGTATGGTGGTAACCACTTCTTTTCCAGACTTGGTATCTATACTCGTATCCCATACGAGTCAAACAATCTATCACAATATCATCCTCAAGTCTAGTTGGAGCATTATCTTGATCATCAAACAGTAACACTCTGTTTAGAATAGCCTGTGATACAGTCACTCTTTTCTCCTTGACTGTGGCAGTGATAACCTGATTACCAGCTTGGTCTTTTTCCAGAGCAGCAGTGCTCCAGAAAGAATCAATAAGCTCAGAATATATTGCTGGATCAGCAGATATGGCATATACAATGCGAGAATTCTTCAGACCCTCGATCATAGAAGAAAATAGTTCCTTCCCTTCCGGAACCTCATCTAAGTAGGCAACACAATTATGATTTTTGTTGAAAATCATTTGTGCCATCTGCATTGTCACAACATCAGGATTAGAACAATTAGAATATAACTTAATTATGCCAAAATAGTTTCACACTTATGTTTTTTACACTTAGAAAAAGTTAACACTTTGAAACTATTTATTATTTCAAAGTTTAGTCACTTGTGAATACATGTATACACTTAAAGTTTTATCAACAAAAGATGTATTATGCGAAAATTAAGTATAAGTGATTAGTACAGTAGATACACCAAATCAACACTTGAGAAAAATTTCAAACATTTTCTGTCATGCGAAACACAGTTCATGCGAGAACTCAGTTTGTGCGAAAAGTGTAATTTATGCGACAAAATGGTTTCGGGCGACAATACTATTCACGCGAAAACATTTTGCGAAAAAATGGATTCAAGCAAAATTGTATTTCACGCGAAACCAAGGTTCACGCGCGAGAACCAGGTTCACGCGACAACCCTTTTTTTCGCGTCTGTTCATTTCTTGTGCGATTCGCAAAACCCAAATTCAAATTAACAGTTCACAAAATCGATTTTAATCCATGAAGTCCAATCCATTGCTGTCGCCTAAGTCTATTAGGTGTATTTCATTGTTCAATTTCAACTTTAAAGTCCATTTTGTAAGATTTTTAGATCAAGATGTTAAGTTCCACTTATCATTTCATCTCTACAGTAATCGGCTCAAACATATTATACCTTTAAATCACAATCTGAGAGTAATGAGAATGAATACGAAACACAATCACAACAGGAGTGAAAAGATGACAGATTTTGGTGTATGCGACAAGAGATTTCGGATGGTGAGCGAAAAGGGTTTTCGGGTAAGATTTGAGCGAAATGTGATTTCGTCTCGTTCACTGTAACTTTTATACACCTGATAAGTCACGCGATAGACACTTTCGCAAGTTCTTCTCTTTCGCGTGACTTTCCTTTCGCGTGCGAAACAGTGATTTTCAAAATTTCAACTTTTCAAATCCCTTTTTTTTACACAACTTTCAATCTTTTATTTTCAATGAATTATGTCAACATAAAATGTTATTACCAAGTGACCAATTAATTTAATGAATCTTCAATTTTCAAAAATTTTCTTGTTATTTATTTGTCCTAAAAATAAAACACTATAAAAGTGAAATAAAAAAAACACTAACATACAAAATAACAAAAGAATGAAAACAATGAAGAAATCAAGATCGGATTTGCATGTTTTTGTAAGAATTTTCATAATGAGATCATATAGTTCTTTTGTCAAGTTAAGACTCTGTCCGGCTTTATTTAAAATAACTGGTTAAGTTGATTGTCAATATCTGTTGTCCGCTTTAAACTTATACTTCATGTTTTACTCAGAAACATAATGAGTGATATATATCATGTTTTGTGTTGATTTAATATAAGTCAGTGGATCCCACAATCAGAACTTCTGTAAAGTAATTATTATCCTTCAAGACACTATTGAGATTTTCAAGTCACCCCAATTTGACTTAAACCATGCATTGATGATCAGTGATACCATTTATTGTATTCCTAAATATAACTATTTGAGCATAACTAGCCTGAGAAATATTTCTTAACCGGAATATTAACAAGTTTAAGGACTTACTGACAGCCATCCGGACTTACGTCTGCCCTCTCAAGATGTTTAGGACTTACAAGCCATTCGGACTTACATGCCCCATCTTTCGATTTTGCCTTCCAAAGTTAAAAACTATTCTCAAAATAGAAAATATATACCATATAGTATGTATGTCTTTTAGACATATCTTTTGATTTGTTGTGCCTTTTGGCATCTTATATCCTATATGGCCTTTCCTTTTGGCATCTTTTTGCTCAATTATTTTCTTTTTGTATTTTTCTCTTTTTGTTTCTTTTTGTTTTTTATCATTAATATATATATATAGTTATGATAATCACTGAATCAATCACATACAGGCTTGAGTATGACAAGATTATATCTCTCAGTCTGTGTTAGAACATTTTTGGTACATAATCCTGATATGTTCCCCACTAAATCATATTTCTTTAATTCAAGTGTAATCACTCAATTATGATCTTTTCATTTCTGAAAGCAAAGCCTATCGACATATCAAACATAATCCAAGTGTATTCGTATTTAGCCTTTGAAAGTACTTATACTCGTTTTGAACTTTGTAATATCATTTCTCATTTAAGCATGAAAATTTCTTCTTTTGATTTTGGCAATCCTTTGATCTTAACTCCCCTAAGACCAAAATATTTTTCAGAACTTGTTTTTCTAATTTTCTCCCCCTAAAATTGTGATTGTTCTTTCAAGAAAAAGAAACAATTGCAATTTTATTCTTTATTAAAAAAATGAAAAATCTTTTTGTGAAGATTCATTAAACCAATTTATCCAAAGTTAATCATTCCCAATGATTGCACAAGGAAATCAAATCGAGAATGATCAAACGCCTTGGTAAATAAATCAGCGATATTTTCAGTTGACGGCACTTGTTTTAGATGAATAAGTTTACGATCAAAACAATCGCGGATAAAATGGATGCGGATGTCAATGTGTTTAGTTTTAGAGTGTTGAATGGGATTTTTCACGATGTTTAGTACGCCGTGTTATCACACCAAATTGGTGTGTCATAAATGTTGAGACCATAATCGAGAAGTTGTTGCTGAATCCAGACAAGCTGGGAACAACAGCTCGAAGCAGCCACATATTCAGCTTCGGCAGTGGATGTGGATACAGTGTTCTGCTTCTTACACTGCCAAGAAATGAGTCGGTTACCCAAGAATTGACATCCTCCTGTGGTCGATTTCCTGTCTAAGTTACAACCACCATAATCACTGTCAGTATAAGCAAATAAATTGAAATCGGAATTTCGAGGATACCAAAGACCAAGTTTAGGTTGACCCTTGAGATACTTGAAAATCCGCTTGACAGCTTTCATGTGTGATTCCTTTGGATCACTTTGATAGCGGGCACACTGACAAACAGGGAACATGACATCCGGCCTGCTTGCAGTGAGATACATGAGGGAACCAATCATCGATCTGTAAAGATGTTGATCAACTGATTCTCCTAATGGATCCGGAGTAAGAGTAGGACGAGAAGCCATTGGAGTTGGAGCTACTTTGGAATCTTGAAACTTGTATTTCTCAAGAATTGTCTGAACATATTTTTCTTGATGAATGAGAATACCCGTCTCAGATTGAGTAACCTGAATACCCAAGAAAAATGAAATTTCCCCAAGGGAACTCATCTCAAACTTCTTCTTCATCACCTCTTCGAACTCCGTGCACATACTATCATTTGTGGAACCAAAAATGATATCATCGACGTAGATTTGAACCAAAATGATATCATCGCCTGATTTTCGTATGAATAAGGTTTGATCAATTGCACCTCTTGAATAACCATTTGCAAGCAAATGTTCAGTCAGAGTTGCATACCAAGCACGAGGTGCTTGATGTAAACCATATAGCGCCTTATCCAACTTATATACATAATCAGGATGATCTGGGTCTTCAAATCCAGGAGGCTGACAAACATAGGTTTCTTCCTTCATTTCTCCGTATAAAAATGCAGTTTTAACATCCATCTGGTACACCTTGAAGTTCATGTATGAAGCAAAGGCTAAGAATATGCGTATTGCTTCTAGTCTTGCAACTGGAGCATACACTTCTTCATAGTCCAATCCTTCAACTTGATAAAATCCCTGCACACAAGACGTGCTTTATTCCGAACTATAACACCTTTTTCATCCGTCTTGTTTCTAAAAATCCACTTTGTCCCAATCGGAAGCTTATCCTTTGGAAGTTCAACAAGATGCCAAACATTGAGTTTCTTGAATTGCATCAACTCATCTTGCATTGCTTCTATCCAGCTGTTTTCTTTGAGTGCCATTTCCACATTCTTGGGCACTATTTGTGATAGAAAGCAAGCATATAGACATGTGTTGATTGCCCCTGATTGACTTCTGGTAATTACACCTTCGTGCAACGGACCAATGATTGCTTCAGTGGGATGAGTTTTATGTATTCTCAATTGAGGAATCTCATCTGCAACCATTCCATCTTCCAAATTTGTAATATGTTCAACATTATCAAAAGCTTCTTCAGAGTGTTGAGATTGATACACAATAGTTTCTTCAAGTGTGTCATCTGAAACATGAGTTTCAGAAGCAGTAGACACATTTGGAGATTCTTCAAATGGAACTTGAATGATTTCTATTGGTGTATGTATAGTTTCTGACGAAGATGAAGATAATGGAGAACTCAAAGATTCTTCCAGCTCCTGAGTAGGAATTTGTTCTGAAGAAACATCTAATGACTCAGAACATGCAAATACAGGTACAGAAGCTGTAGGAATATCTTTGGATGATGAAGCAACAGCAGAATCATCAGATATCAAAGATGAAAGATCCTCAATGATTTTGTTGTCCAAGGAGATTGCTTGAGAAGTAGAATCTGCAGATGAAGGTTTAAAATTTTAAAATTTATGAACAAAGATTCATAATCATAAACCCATGAAGGAGCTGAACCTGCATCAGTTATGTTAAGCTCGTGCCAATCAATGTTAAATGACTCGACTATTTGTCTAGTTCTTTTATTATAAACACGATATGCAACTTTATTGGCAGCATATCCCACAAAGTAACATTCATCAGCCTTTTCAGAAAATTTTGAAGATGATTCAGTTGTATGCAACAAAGTGCAACAACAACCAAAGGCTTTAAAATATTTAACTTTGGGTTTGTGTTTATAAAATATTTCATAAGGAGTCTTATTTAATCTTTTGTTGATTAAAGCACGATTTTGAACATAACATGCAGTATTTACTGCTTCAGCCCAAAAGAACAAAGGTAATTTGGCAGCAGAGATCATCGTTCTAGCAGCTTCAATCAATGTTCTATTTCTTCTTTCTGCAACTCCATTCTGTTGTGGAGTGCCAGCAGCACTGAATTGTCTGGCAATTCCCTTGGATTCACAAAACTCATTCAGAGTTTGATTGCAAAACTCTGTCCCATTGTCACTTCTGATGCATTTTACCTTTTTCTCTGTCTGATTCTCCACCAAAGTAATGAACTTGATCAAAAGGTGTGGAGTTTCATCCTTAGATGCTAAGAAAAACACCCAAGTAAATCTAGAAAAGTCATCAGTAACAACCAGACAGTAAGATCTTCGACCCAAACTTAAAACACTTACTGGACCAAAAAGATCCATGTGTAAGAGTTGTAAGATTGATTCGACTGAGTTGTGTGCAACTGGTTTGTGAGGAAGTTTATGTTGTTTACCCTTTGAACATGACAAACAATGTTCATTTAATTGAAATTCTTTTTCAGGTAAACCAATAACATGATTTCCACGTACAAGTTTATTCATGTTTTTAAGATTGACATGTCCTAATCGACGATGCCATAACATGGAATCATTCTCCGAGGCTTTGGATAGTAAGCACGAAGCTGTTACCAAAGAATTAGAACAATGCATATCAAGAAGATATGTATCATTGTCTCTCGGAGTCCTCATCAAAATCCATTCATCAGGAACAACAAAACCTGGTTTTAAAATTAAGCATTCTTTGTTAGTAAAGTGTGTAGAATATTGTTTGTCACAGATTTGAGACACACTTAGCAGGTTATGTTTTAATTCCTCAACAAAATTAACATTCTCAAAACTTAGGACGCCGTTTGTAACTGTACCACGTTTAGTAATTCGTCCTCCTCTATCTCCTGCAAATATCACTCTCCCTCCGTTGTATGATTGCACATCTTGTAGTAATGATAAGTTACCCGTCATATGTCTTGAACAACCGCTATCTACATGCCATAGACTTTCAGTAGTCTTTTGCGGTTGTCCCTGCATTCGTAACAAAATTACTTAGATTTTGGTACCCAAGTCATACAGGACTTGAGCACATTGTGTGTTGCAGCAAGACAAAATGATTTGATAGTATTATATTTGTTTGCACATCATTCTTTTCATTTATGCTTTTAATCTTGACATTTTCCTTTACATCATTAGTCAATTCTTATCCCGTTGACATTGAAATCATTAACAACCTTTGATTTCATATTATTTGAAAATTTTCCACGAGTGAAAAATAGTTTTCTATTATGAGAAATAGAATTATGAAATCTTTGTTTGCTTAATGATTTTTGTCGAAAAGGACAATTATTTGCCAAATGATTTGTGTTTCCACACTGAAAGCATCTCTTTTGTTGTGTGTGGAAAACAAACTGTGGATGACAATTATGAAAATTGTCATAAAAACCAAAGTCAGATTGACTAGGTTTAACTTTCTCCACAGTCTCTCGAATCTTTGTCTCGTTTGACAATTGCAAATTCATCTTTTGCAGACTCGAGGAAATTGATGAATTATGACCACTTTGGATTGTAGATTTGGCAGTTTTGACTTTTGGAATTGGTGGTGTTGAAATAGGAACAGTCTTTGATTCTGCTGGAGTAGGACCAGACTTTGAATTTGCTGGATGAGGACCAGGCTTAGATATACGGATTGGTGCTGGAGAAGGACCAGGCTTTTGAATTTTCAGATTGAATGCAGAAGAATCATTCACTTGCAAATCTGGGCTACAAACATCTTGATTCACAAGGTTAGCATTATAATGTAGTTTATTTTTAAAGAATCGAGAATTCGTTTCTTTAAAAATATTCTTCATTTTCAATTACACCCTTAGAAACAAATCTTTTTAAAATCCTTTTCAATTCTTTCTTTTGATTTGCCCTTTGATTTGCATTCAAATTATTTTTACTATTAGATTTCATCTCATTCAAATAAACCTTCTTTTCATTTCCAGACAAATTTTGTTTACAAGCAGATTGTAAAACTTTTACATTCTTATTTTTCAAACATTCATTCTCATTCTCTTCCTCACTCTCACTTTCCCAATCTTCAACCAACCCATCCACCTTCATTTTATCTGCAAAAAGATTTTCAGGTGATTGTTTAGGTTTGGGTACTATGATAGGATCAACAGATAAATTTATTTTGACAGAAGGTTTTAAGTCTTGAGATGGAGAGAATCCAATTCCATAGACCATATCAGAATCACAAATGTTATCAGATGAAGGTAAACATGAATAATCATGATTAATTGGAGGAGCAATGTTAGAAAATCCAACACCACATTTTCCTCCTTTGATCTTCTGAGTCATTTGTGACTTGATTATTCCTTCAACCATTGTTGATGAAAGTTCAAATTTCTCAACAGTCAATTTAACCGTGGCTAATTCACTGTTGAGTCTATTAATTTCTAGAGCGAGTTCATTGTTTCTATTTGTCAAGTCATTATTAGTACATTCTTTATCATGAAGATTTAATTTCAAATTATATATTGTTTTGTTTAAACCTTCAAGTTTTTCTTTAAAAATCTTTCATTTGACTTGTGTTTGCTAGCTTGATACTGAAGTTTTTCAACTTCCATTATCAGGCTCTCATTGTGAACTCTGTATCTTTGAACTTTCTCAACACATGTATTTTTACATAGACTATCATATACCTTGGTTCTGAAGTTTCCCCTTCTGTTTTTTCTACCTTCTTGACCATGAATGCTTTCATTTCATCAGCTGGTTCTTCCACTGGAGCACTATCAACAGTCTTTGGATCAATGCATGGGCTTTTGACTGGGAGCTCGACAGTGTACTCATCAATCACACTTTCTTCTTCAGCAACCTTTTCAACCTGATCTTCCTTCACAACAGTCTCCTTATCTTCTATCACTTTCTCATCCTCTATTTCAACTTTCTCTTTCTCTTCTTCCACCGTAGCAAACAAACCCTCCAACAAATCATCAGACACGAATTCAGCAAACAAATTTTCCTCCTCTTCTGGTTCTGGAACAATCTTTGCAACAAAGGCAGTAGACAAATGTAAATCAAGGGCCTCCATTTGATCAGACCAATCATATTCAGCATTAGTTTGAGAAACTAATGCTTTAGTACCACCGAAGTACTTGCTTTGTCTTTCTTTGGCTCTATCTCCACAGTCACCATCTTCTTTGGGCCTTCATTTTGACCAGTTTTTGGTTCAGTACACTCTCTGGCGAAATGACCTGGTTTGTCACAGTTGTAACACCTCAGGTTAGATTTATCGAAACCAATTTTGCTAGAATTGTTAACGCCAAACATTTTCCTCCCAGTTCTTCTAGCAAAATTCTTCGCCCTGTAAACTACCATGGCCATCTGATACTTGATGTCATTCTCTTCAACATCATCCGGATTAACTTGTTGAAGATCATCAACCAGAACATTTGGAGCAGTAAGTCTTCCGGCCATGAAAGCTTCATAACTTGACATGAAAGTGGTGAAAAGAGCAAGATGCTCCTCAGCAATCTGAACAGTTTGCTTTGATGGACTAGTGGTAGCAACATAAGCATGTTGACCACTCTGAGAATCTTGAGATTGAGAGACTTGTTGATGATGATGGGGGAATAATGTTGAGCAGCTGGAACATGAACTTGGTGGTTTACTGCTGGTTGAATAAAAGAAGATGCTGCACTTCCAGATTGTTGTTGCTGACACATTTGTGTATAACTGACATAGTAATTCGGATTACTAGCCATCTTTGCATAGAGAGCAGTTCCTTCAGCACCCAGAGAACTGAGATGATTAGCAGCACGCTGCTTATCGTCCATAGCATAAGACTTGATTGTTGAAATGAGATCAGTCAACTGAAGAGTATACAAGTCTTTGGTTCTCTTTATCAAAGTACAGTTGTTATTCCAACTGTATGGAAGTGAATTGAGCAACTTCTTGTTCACAGTGATGGGTTCCAGAGTAATACCCGCACTCTTCATTTTTGTTACCAGTCTAACAAACCTGGCCATCTGAACTTCCAGCTCTTCACCAACAATATGATTGAACATGTTGAACTCTTGATTCAACATATCCTTTTTGCTCTCTCTCATGTCTTTGTTGCCCATAATCTGAGACTCCAGAGCATCCCAAAGCACTTTAGCACCCCTGAACTCTTGAAACTTTTGTGAAATCTCAGTAGTAAGTGCCATAGTGATGGCAGCATAAGCTTTATCATCAAGTTCCAACCTCTTGATGTCATCTTCATCCCACAAATGTTCAGGTTTCTGAACCATCTCTCCTTTATCATTTTTATACAACGGAATGTAAGGACCATACTGGATTGATCTCCACATCTTCGGTTCCGTGTAAATAACATATCTCTCGAATCGGAAAGCCCAATCAGAATAATCATCTTCACAGAGAAGCCTCGGTGGCTTGTTACCAGTACCAATTTCCGTGTCTAAATGAAGTGAAGCAGTAAGATGCTTCAGATTCGGAGTCGTTGAAGCCATAATGATCAGAAAGTCAAAAATCAGGTATTCGTGCGAAAACAGAACTTGTGCAAAAACCAATTTCGCGCGGATTGAGTTTTCGCGTGAGGAAGCAGTTCGTGCGAATTTCCAAAATTATCTTTTCACGCGAATCGCACAAAAAGGTGAAATATCTAACTGAGCGAAAACACCACTTTTCGCGTGCGAGAACTTGCAGATCAAGCGAAAACTTCGATTTTTTGCAGAAACAAATTTCCAACCGTTTGTTCACGCGAATGTCACCTCCAATTCACCGATTAAGTTTGATTAAACCCATTTTAATCCAATTTTAATGAATTTAAGTCAATTTAAGCTTAATTTTGATTATAATTCACTTAAAGTCCACTAATTCAGTTCAATTCGGTCCAAATCAGTCCAAACCTCCGAAATCGAGCAGCATAACATTGCCATCTCAGAATCTAAAGTGATCAATGATGAATTCTTCAAAAATCGAGTAGAACACAATCCAATTCTTCTCCTAATCGTGGTTCAAGAGCCTATTGCTCTGATACCAATTGTAAAACCTCTGAAATTCTCCCAGAAACAATAACACACGATCTCAATCTTGTGAACGCGGAATATAAACAAGATTGAGTAGAAGAAGAATCAAATTGAACTCAAATGATATTGAATTGATGAACAGAAACCTATTACAGGTCTTGTGCGATTTCGCACAGAACAAAATGATAATATGAACGAAAAGCTTTTATTACAAAACGAAATCTAGCTATTTATACAAAACAGTGAGTTCTCGCGCGACAGGCATTTCGCGCGGCTATGGCTTTCGCGTGGCATCTTCTCTCGCGTGGAAGCTTGTCTCGCATGGTCTGCGACTCGCGTGGGATCTGCTTCTCACGTGACTTCTTTAATTCGCGTGGATTCAGTCTTTCGCATATGATGTTTTGCCGAGCCTTGATTTGTCTTCTACAATGATTTTATTCATGATAATTATTTTATTATAAAAATGACGTGTTCAGTGCTAACGGGGCAAATCTTGGGGAACGTCTTAAGATAACGACAAGTCAAGCAACAATATCTCGCATATAAGGGCAACCAAGTAAAACAAATATGGTATTCACGTAGATGATTCGTCATAATGAGGAATGACTGTTAACAAAGGTTAAGCAAAACACGTTAAATGACGGACCTTTGGTGACGGATGTCACAGTATCCCCCAGTTGAGGGAATTTCGTCCCGAAATTCAACTGGTGTTAGGTCTAAGGGCGTCATCCTCGAATAGATGTGGATATTTGAGTCTCATCTGATCTTCACGTTCCCATGTAACTCTGGCACTCGTTTGGAATTCCATCTTATACGAACGATAGGTATCTTGCTGCGCCTCAACTTTTTGACCTTTCGGTCCATGACCTCAATGGGTTCCTCAATAAAACGAAGCTTTTCGTCGATCTTGATTTCCTCAATTGGTACGTGTAAGGATTCGTCTGCCAAGCACTTTTTGAGGTTCGACGCGTGAAAAGTATCATGCACACCGCTGAGTTCTTGTGGTAACCTCAATCGGTAAACCACCGGACCGATTCTTTCTGTAATCTCGAATGGTCCTACGTATCGAGGGCTAACTTCCCTTTCTTACCAAATCGTACGATCCCTTTCCAGGGAGAGACTTTGAGTAAGACATGATCCCCAACATTGAATTCTAGAGGCTTCCAACGATTGTCGGCATAGCTCTTTTGGCGGTCTCTAGCAGCTTTGAGTCGGTCTTTGATTTGGAAGATCTTATCGGTGGTTTCTTGAATGATTTCGGGACCTGTTAGCTGGCTCTCACCAACCTCGGCCCAACATACAGGCGATCTACATTTCTGTCCATACAATGCTTCAAATGGAGCGCATCCAATGCTTGTATGGTAGCTGTTGTTGTAAGAGAACTCAATCAACGGTAAATGAGTGTCCCAGCTACCACCAAAATCGATTACGCAAGCTCTAAGCATGTCTTCCAACGTTTGTATAGTTCGTTCACTCTGGCCGTCTGTTTGTGGGTGATAGGCAGTACTCATGTCTAATCGAGTGCCTATCGCTTTCTGTAACGTCTGCCAAAATCGTGAAGTGAATCGACTGTCTCGGTCGGATATGATTGACACCGGCACCCCGTGCCGTGTCACGACCTCTTTGATGTACAACCTTGCCAGCTTATCCATCTTATAGTCTTCCCGGATAGGCAAGAAGTGAGCGGATTTTGTCATTCGATCCACCACGACCCATATCGTGTCGTGTCCGCTTGGTGTTCTCGGGAGTTTGGTAATGAAATCCATAGTGATATTCTCCCATTTCCACTCGGGAATTTCAGGTTGTTGCAATAATCCCGATGGTTTCTGGTGTTCAGCCTTGACCTTTGAACAAGTCAAACATTTGCACACATATATAGCAATATCTTTCTTCATGCCTGGCCACCAGTACAACTCCTTCAGATCGTGGTACATCTTGTCTGCACCAGGATGAATAGAGTATCGTGTCTTGTGTGCTTCATCCATGACTAATGTACGTACACCTCCCCATCTGGGGACCCATACACGATCTAAGAAGTAATGAACGCTGTCATCCTTACGAGTCATCTGTTTATCCAACCCTCGGAATTCTTCTCCCGCAAGGTTCTCCTCTTTCAAAGCCTCGTTTTGTGCAATCTGAATCTGAGCCTTTAAATTGGTTTGAATAGTCAAGCCTAGCGCTCGTGCACGTAATGGCTTCACACGTTCTTTGCGGCTTAATGCATCAGCCACCACGTTAGCTTTCCCCGGATGATACCGGATTTCACAATCGTAGTCGCTAAGTAGCTCTACCCAGCGTCGCTGTCGCATGTTAAGTTCTTTCTGATTCATGATATGTTGAAGGCTCTTATGGTCTGTGTAGATGATGCATTTGGTTCCATATAGATAATGCCTCCATATCTTGAGTGCAAATACGACCGCACCCAACTCCAAATCGTGAGTTGTGTAGTTCTTTTCATGCACCTTGAGTTGTCGCGAAGCGTAAGCAATTACCTTATCTTTCTGCATTAATACACAGCCCAAACCCTGATGTGAAGCATCACAATACACCACAAAATCGTCAGTTCCGTCCGGGAGGGACAGTATCGGTGCGTTGCACAACTTCTCCTTCAACGTTTGGAACGCCTGTTCTTGTGCTTTCCCCCAATCGAACTTCTTGTCCTTCTGAGTCAACAAAGTCAACGGTTGGGCAATCTTGGAGAAATTGGCAATGAAGCGACGATAGTATCCGGCCAATCCCAAGAATTGCCGTATTTCTGAGGGTGTTTGGGGAGTATCCCACTTCTTCACAGCTTCAATCTTACCGGGGTCCACATGAATTCCACTTTCGTTGACTACATGACCCAAGAACTTCACTTCTCGAAGCCAGAATTCACACTTCGAGAACTTGGCGAAAAGTTTCTCTTCCTTCAATAGTTCTAGAATTGGTTGGAGGTGTTTTTCGTCATCCTCTTTTGAACAGGAGTAGATAGGTATATCATCTATGAACACGATCACCAACTTATCAAGATAAGGCTTACACACCTGATTCATCAGATCCATAAAGACAGCTGGTGCGTTGGTCAACCCAAACGGCATGACCAAGAACTCATAGTGCCCGTAACGAGTTCTGAATGCTGTTTTTGGAATATCGTCCTCGAATACTCTTAATTGATGATAACCAGATCGAAGGTCGATCTTAGAGAAATACGAGGCTCCTTGCAATTGATCGAACAGGTCGTCAATTCTGGGAAGAGGATTCCGATTCTTCACGGTCAATTTGTTCAATTCCCTGTAGTCGATACACATTCGGAACGACCCACCCTTCTTCTTGACAAATAATACTGGTGCTCCCCAAGGTGATTGACTCGGTCGAATAAATCCCTTCTCCAGTAGTTCCTGTAGTTGGCTGGATAACTCTTGCATCTCTGAGGGTGCTAACCGATACGGTGTAGCTCCAGGAACCAGCTCTATATGGAATTCCACCTGTCGTGGAGGAGGCAATCCAGACAAATCATCAGGGAACACCTCCGGATAGTCCCGTACAATTGGAATGTCTGCCAATTTTGTCTCCTCTTCTTTCTTTTCTACGATGTGAGCCAGAAAAGTGTAACACTGCTTCCGTAGACTTCGGCGGGCTTTCATGCAAGAAATGAGTCTCAGTGTTCTTCCTGGTCGTTCTCCTTGAATCTTGAGTACCTCCCCGTTTGGCATGGGGATTCGTACTACTTTCTCCTGGCAAACAATCTCGACTCCATGATTTGACAACCAATCCATACCCACTATCACATCGAAGCTGCCTAACTCGAATGGTATTAAATCTATACTAAAGGCCTGGTCTCCAACATTAGGGTGCAATTCTTAATAATCTCGTCTGCTTGTTCAACCCTACCATTGGCCATTTCTATGGAGTAACTAGTTTCTAGTCTACTGGCACTTAAATCAAGCATATGCACGAACTCAGAAGATATAAAACTATTGTCTGCTCCAGTATCAAATAGTATGGATGCAAAATGGTGATTGAGCAGATACGTACCCGTAACAACGTTCGGGTCCTGACGGGCATCATTAGCTCCAATGGCGAATGCGCGTCCCCGCGCAGCATTTCCTTGGTTTCCTTGACCTTGAGCGCCCGCTATGGCCATCACTTGCTGTTGATTATTCCCTTGTTGACCCGGTGCCCTGTTCAGTGGGGGGCACATGTTTCTGAAGTGATCGAGGCCTCCACATTCGTAACATGCCCTGGCGTTCCCGGCGGGGTTAACCGCGTTGACGGGTGCAACCAGATTCGGTGCCACTCTACAATCTCTTGCTAGTTGCCCCGGGCGCCTACAGTTTGAGCACACCCGGCACTGCATCTCTGGGGGATGATGATAGCTGCATCTGTCACATTTGGGATATGGCCCAACATATTCCCTCTTCCCTTGAGTCACGGCCACAAAGTTTCTGGTGATCTTGGCCCTTTTATCAGATTTCCCGGCACTCGACCGGCTTGTTTCCCCAACATCCTTTCGCTTCTCTGCTCCTTGCCCAATACCCCTGTTCTTACCATCTCGTCGGTTAGAGCGCCAGCCTTCAAAATTGCGCTCTGAATCGTAGGAGGAGCAGCTGCAGTTACCATTGGTCGTATTTGAGGCGCGAGTCCCCAAATGTACCTCTCAATCCTCTTAGATTCCGGAGTGACTAAATGTGGAACTAGTCTAGCCAACTCGTGGAATCGGTCAGTATAAGCTGCATGCCCCGCCCCCACCATAGCATGATTCCAGAACTCATGCTCAAGCTTTTGCATCTCGTTATGAGGGCAGTATTCCTCGGTAATCAAAGCCTTAAATTCATCCCAGGTCATCTGCATCGCAGATTCCCTTCCCCTAGCTTGAACCTGGGTGTTCCACAAGGTTAGTGCTCGGCCCTGCAGTGAGCACGTAACATACTTGATGCGCTGGCTGTCGAGGCATTCGCTGATGTCGATCACAGCCTCCATTTTCTCAAGCCATCTGATCAGGGCTATCGCCCCACCTTTACCATCGAAATCCCGGGACTTACAGGCCACAAACTCCTTGTAAGAACAGCCCCGTTTGGCATTAGCAACCCCAGTTTCGTTACCGGCTGTACCACCATTTCCGGTCTCCTGGTTGCTTTCATTCCCAGTCGGGTTCCCATTATCCTCATTCTCATTACCACCGTCCCCGTGGGGGTGGTTTTGTTGTTGCAATGCGTCGCTCACCTGAGCTACAATAGTTGGAATCAGGGCAGTCAATTGTTGAGCAATCAAGGCTGCCATTTCAGCATTTCCAGCCCCTTGATTATTGCCAGAAGGGCCCTCATTTGCTGTTGGAGGTCTACCCCTGCCTCTGCCTCTGCCCCTCGGGGCTTCACTTCCGCTACTATTGCTGCGGGTAGATCTTCAAGGCGGCATGTTCTATTCATACAAGAGGCAACATATAAGCTTTAGTCACCTCAAGATGCATTAGTACTTTGCTCATCAAATTTCCAATGTTTCGTGTTCCAGTCGGCCAAGATCACCATGCAGCCATTTTAAGCATATTCTCGGTATACCGGTGGCGTTTATATATAGGGTTCCCCGCAGCGTTCCCACCACACCCACGATGTACCGAGAATGATGCCTAATCCGGTTACATGACATCCGACCTTCCTTCACATCACATCCATAATAATCCATCAAGTCAACTGAGAACCAAACATGTAGTCACGTATAGTCTTGCGGAGGTTGTTTATCTCGCATCCTTGAAAGGACTCAGACATAGCCTCCTCGGGTCGGTCTCAGTATCTGAGGTCAAGCGCAATGTAAGATCTGTGACGATCTGTTCGGGTCTCGATTCCCGAATTTGGTTACGATAACTCGGCGCACAGAGGGAACGGAAGATCCAATAGGAAGCATCCCATAGGGGTCGAGCACAAGGGCTCAAGCACAAGGTAAAAGATCACATAATAGAAGGATAATCAAACATGTAGGGAGGAACACATACACGAGATATATAGATGCACACAAGCTTAAGCATGCAAATCTACATGAAGGTTCCTAGGTTATAGTCTAGGTCAAGTGTAATTGCCTAATTCTCTATAACCAATGGCTCTGATACCAGTCTGTCACACCCCCCGCTGATAGCGGAAACACGGGGAATGCGAGCTAGACGGGATCGTCATAACACATGGTATATGATAGAGTAGCAATAAAGTATGATGACAAGCGTGTCATGACGACACCCGAACACAAATGGAGACTTGTGTCGTGTATAATCAATGTTCACGACAGCATAGTCATAAGCACAACACAGATGATCACATAAACATTGATAATAGCTTGTAATGTAATATTCCCACAACTCGGGAACAAGTATACAAAAGATCATATTCATGTTCAAGCTTTACAAAAGTAATAACACAAAATACGTCCTAGGGTCTCCTCTAAAAGGCAGCACTCCTAGATCTTCAGTTCTCATTGTTACCTGAAAAATATGCTCAAAAATGTCAACATAATTGTTGGTGAGCTTCGCAGGTTTAAATTGTAAACATGTAGTTGATGTTGTATAGTGTTTGTAGTGGAATACCGTGCATACAGTTATAAGCAAGCAAGATCACATACCATGAGTTTTATACAACCAACCCTAACGACGTACATAAAGAAACTTGTCAGAATATATTCACCCAAGGCCCGTTCCTGGCAGTGCGATGGTACTCGCAAGTAACCATCTGTCAAGGTTGGGGGTGTCAACCCAGTAGTACTACTAATACCTATCTGTTGGTTCCAACACTGGAATTAATGGTTGTAAGACAGTCCACACAGTAACAGCATGTATGTATCAGATAAGTACTCACAAAACAGTATCACGTTGATTCCAACTATGAAAATTGTATGTATATTGTACAGCATTGAAAACGTGTGAGCATACTCTTCCCCCATATTGTAAAAGGTTGAAACAATGTATATGTGTAAAAAGAGGCCACGAAACTCACTTGTTAAGTGGTAAGTACGTCTGATGAACTTCCCAAACTTGTATGTATGTATGAACAGTCAATCACCTATTGACAGTTATGTTAAGAATTAATCTTGTGGACTATTGTTAATAATATTGTTTAACTGAGTCGGGTCATTTCGGTTCGGTCGTGAGTAGTACACACAAGCAGTCACACACATCTTAGACTAGATTGTTTTAAATAGTATGTGCCTGTTGATAGCGTTGACTTTAATCTTTGTGATCAAGCTATGACACTTTATTATATTACATTATCGTCGTGAGATCTCCGAAGAGGGGATCCACACACTCACACACCATTAAGTCATACAGTAGGACCGGATGCATGACTGACACTTCATTCACACGAGTGGACTTTCAGTTGTACGAATTAGCTACTTTCGTACAATTGAACCTTCATTCGTGTGACTAAGCCTTCAGTCATACCATGCAATACCAGTCGCGCAACCAAATAGCCAGCCACGCGACTCAGCGTCCCTTCGCGCGAATCAGCTTCATTCGCGCGAGTCGACCCTTTTTCGCGCGACAGGCGTCCGATGGTGCGACTCACACAATCGCACACCTTCCACATTCGCATAGCCCAGTCACGCGACAACCCCTGTCGCGTGACAACTCAGTCGCGTGATATCCTCTCATTCGCACCCACCGACAGTCGCACGACACCACCGCGTGACTTGTCAATTCGCTCAAGTCTCAAGTCGCACACACACCCAGTCGCACGCCCTATTCGCGCGACAATCTCCTTTCGCGCCGACGGGGGTCGCGACTGCAGGAAGTTGCAGGTCGGCCTTCGGCCGCCCGAACACGAGCTTTCCCCAACCAGAACCTCCAGAACTCATATTCTAACCTATCTAGACAAGAAGCACACTCAGAAACAAGACATGCAAGTCCACACGACCTCATGTGCTCGGATGAACCCGAACACTCGAAAACCCTAAAAACGCAGCAGTCAATCGAGTTAAAGATGAAGCAAGCGAGGTTATCTACCTGCTAGGACGAGTATTCACGATGGTATTCAAGTTTTGGTGACGAAGATGCAACAAATGGGTCGGTTTTGGTGTAGTCTAGAGAGAGAGATGGAGAGAAAATGGTGGAGAAGAAGAAGAAATGAGGAGGAGAAGAGGAAGAAGTGGCTGGAAGGGAGGTATTTATACCCAGCCCAATTTCTCATAGTGTCAAGTTTAGTCCCCGCACTTTGCCCCCGGGTTTCCAAATTTGTTTCGGTTGAAAACGTTATAATTTTAGTCTTGTTTTATTGACGATAAAATGTTATTAATGTTATTTATAATTTAAAAATGATTTTATTCAGATAATTATTTTATTATAAAAATGACGTGTTCAGTGCTAACGGGGCAAATCTTGGGGAACGTCTTAAGATAACGACAAGTCAAGCAACAATATCTCGCATATAAGGGCAACCAAGTAAAACAAATATGGTATTCATGTAGATGATTCGCCATAATGAGGAATGACTGTTAACAAAGGTTAAGCAAAACACGTTAAATGACGGACCTTTGGTGATGGATGTCACATTTGTGACTTAGGCTTCTTAATTTAGTAAATGTTATTGGAGGTTATTGTGCTTAAAAGTTTGACGATTAGTCGAATGAACAAACATTAAGAGTTATTGGTTTCACCGACTTACCTAACGGTACGACACCTTTTAAATTTTTTTTCATTTAAAATTTTTATTTTTATAATTATTTTATTATATTAGACGTGAAAAAAAATGCCAAAAATACCCTCATGTGAGGGGGCACATAACCGTTAACTGTATATTTGGATGATAGTTAGTGTAAAGAACAATAAGTGCGCAAATCCTTTAATAAAAGGACATTGTATGTAATTATTAAAACTAAATGACATACCATGCAATTTCATATATTAATAAAGGATACAATTTGTAATTTACGTTTTTTAAACATTTGAAACTTTTATATGCGATATTATATTTAAAAAAACTACACCATAAAAACGAGCATTTTTTAATCTTTAAAATGCGTATAGTGTTGATATAAAAAAAACAAAAGTTTTTTTTATGTTTTTTAACTCACTGCGTAATTTCGTTAAGTTATTGTGAATCTCCTGAATTGATAAGTATTATACAATTATATAATAAGAAATACATAATGAACTTGCAACATAAAAAGTTTACATTTCTTTATGTTATTCAAAAATCATTATTTTAAAAAACACAGTGATCAACATTAGACACAATAGGTAACACAGTATTATACTCGATAATTAGTAAAAAAAATAAGGAGCTTCTTGATGATAATTAAAAAATTACTGTAACGCCTGAAAATTTCGAGAAAAAGGAGAGTAGAAAAGCTTTCGCGCGAAAGGGGTGTTTTCGCGAAAGGTAGTTCTCGCGCGAGAAGTCTACGAAAAGTACAACTTGGTATAAAAAGCTACGAACGCCCATGCTTGACACTCACTTATGCGAAAAGTGTTTTGCTAGAGAGAGAGGATGGCTGTTTAGAGAGAGAAAGCGAAGAAACGAGGCGTTACGGTATGTAACTCGTGTAGTAACTTATATTGTGTACTAAGGAATGATTATTGATGAATATAACATGTGGTTATGTAGTTTTTCGTTCGATAAAGCTTTGGGGGAGGTCGTGTTAGTACTAATACTTCACCAGGTGGGTTTCTAGACTTCATTTTTTATGTGTTTTTCATGTTTTGGGGCTAATATGCATACCTAAATGAATGTTTTGACAAAGTATGTTTATATAAACTGTTATAGTACGTATTATACGTTAAAGTAGCTAAAGGATCGATAATTTGTTGATAAAGTTTGATGCAACAGAAAAATTATCGCATGGGGAGAGAGGTCTAGCGTGAAAAGTAGGTTTTTTAAGCCTAACAGTTTCTTTTTGAAAGTTCCCGCGTGAATGTGGAAACTTGTTCAGCAAGCTGTCGCATCCGAGGAGGTTCTCGCACAAAGGATGATGTTCTCGTTCGATTTCTCGTGCGACTGAGGAGTTCTCGTGCGACTGAGGAGTTCTCGTGCGATTGAGGAGTTCTCGTGCGAATAGATGTTCTCGCGTGAAACTTGATAGTTTATGTGTAACGTTAACCCGTATAATGATCGATAAGGATAGACAAACGATGAACTTAATAAAGTATGTAGATATATATATATATATATATATATATATATATATATATATATATATATATATATATATATATATTATATCATTACAGTTAAACTGCTTAAAGGACAATGATAAAGTCTCATGTGAACGATAAAGAACTTGAATAATAATTCAAGAATAGTTACCCGATAAAGCACAACTGTGAAAAACGTTAAAGCGTGCTAAAGAAGCCTTGCAAGCACTGTCAAAGGAGGATTGTATCCGTTATATTCTCACATAGGAGTTACACATCGGTGTAGTCACATAGGGGTATACTTTGGGTATACTCATGTCGTTAAAGGAGATATGCATGGCGCATTCTCACATAGGAGTTACACATCAGTGTACTCACATAGGGGTGTACTTTGGGTATGCTAGTGCCGTTAAAGGAGATATGCTTGGTGCATTCTCACATAGGAGTTACACATCGGTGTACTCACATAGGGGTGTACTTTGGGTATGACCGTGTCGTTAAAAAGATATGCTTGGTGCATTCTCACATAGGAGTTACACATTGGTGTACTCACATAGGGGCTTACTTTGGGTATGCCCGTGCAGTTAAAGGAGATATGCTTAGCACATTCTCCCATAGGAGTTACACATCGGGGTACTCACATAGGGGTATACTTTGGGTATGCCCGTGCCCTTAAAGAAGATATGTTTGGCGCATTCTCACATAGGAGTTACACATCGGTGTACTCATATAGGGGTGTATTTTGGGTACGCCTGAGCTGTTAAAGGAACTAAGCTTTGTGCTAAGTTCAGCGATAGAGTAATAGAACAAAGGTACAGTACAGATAAAGTAACGATAAAGTATGGGTAACTTGACGATAAGGTAAACGATAAAGTAAAGGGCTAAAGTATAGTCATAGAACGAGTTCTATAATTGATAGAGTAATCTTACTCTAATGTAAGCGAGAAGTTAAAGTTTATAAGATGTTAAAGTATGATGAAGAAAGCTAAAGTTTAAACGAGGTTAAAGTATGATAAAGTATACAATAATAAAGTTTCATTAAAGTAAACCAACTCAGCGTCGCTGACTTTTTATATGCATATTAGACTGACAGGTATGCTACACATTATGGAGTGAGCTTAGCATGGATAGGGAAGCTGCTTGGCATATAATCGAGACTGACATCCTGGCATAGATTTTTGGATAGATAACGATAGTTATCTTTTTGATGTAAATGTCTAAACGATTAAAATTTATGTTTGTTCCGCTGCACATATTAATGAAATTTGATGTTCAAGAACTTGTATTTCTGATGTCCAAAACCAACTGTGAGGTCGCCCGGGAATGGGGCCTTACAAGTTGGTATCAGAGTCAAAATTTGAGAGATTTAGACGCTCCGATGTCTAACCTCGAACTAAGAATGGGATCGTTTAAAGGGTGCCAATGCCAAGAAGATTAAGTTAAGGATTATGACCAATTGAATTCTTTAGGGGTATAGTACTCGTGTGAGAAAGAGAACTAATATGGTTCAGGATAGGGAATGTTTGGGGTACGAAAAGTAAAGTAAGTAGTTAATTACAATTGTCCACTATCAGTAGAAACTTACATTACTTAACATGAACTAAACCATTATCTAGAATGATAACGTTGGTTTTTCATATCTTATAGAAAGTTATGGCTGGAAGAAAGAAGGCTACTCGAGGGGGTGCTCGTGGTAGGGGTAGACCACCAGTCACCAAGAACAGAAGAAAGACGGCTGAAGAGTGCCTATGGACTCTGTTCACACCGCCAGCGAGGAAAACTCTCATCATTCTGAGGTGAGGATTACATTGGAGCCTATCATTAGGGAGGCCGTTGCTAAATAGGTCCACAAGATTCTTTATGACATCATGCCTTCGATCATGACCGAAGCCATAAAGGAGGTAACCAAAGAGTGGACGATGGAGGCAAAAAATAAAGCTAGCAAGAAAGATAGTGAAGGCGTTGGGGAAGGCTCGGGAAAGGACGAGAAGGATGTGGGTGATGAAACCAATAGGGAATTAGCTAGAGGGTGTTTGTATCGCATCTTCAAAGGATGCAACCCTCCATCACTGGATGGTAAGGGTGGTGCCATTGCCACCCTTCAGTCGGTGTTTGAGATGGAGGAAGTCATTGAGATCAGTGAAAGCAAGGCTGATCAGGCTGTGAAGTTTGTAGCCCACTCATTTGTCAATGAGGTTATTCAATGGTGGAACACCATCAAGCAGATTAAAGACCCTCACGAGTTTAGGAACTTGAGGTGGAATGACCTGAAGGTAATAGTAATAAGGAACTTCTGCCCTCAAAATGAGATTGACAGCATAGAAATAGAGTTCTTGGGGTTTAAGGCTGGGAGTATGACCCATAGATAGTACATATCTCTCTTCACCGAGATGGCCAAGTTGGTGCCTCACCTGGTGAGTACTGAGGGGAGGAGGATGAAGTGTTATGTGCAGGGTTTGCCTTCAAAGGTCAAGACATTTGTGAAGGCAAGCGGGCTAAAGACCTTTGAGTCTTTGGTGGAGCTGAGTGGGATAGTGTATAATGATGTGGTGGCTGATGAGCCCATTGGGGGGGGGTGAAGAAAAAGAATTGGTCGGGGAATATGAAGTAAGAGAGAAATGAGAGGTCTGTTGCCCAGGACAAAAAGATAAAGTTGGAGCCGTCCGATGATTACCGGAAGTATGGAAGGAAGCATGCTGGTGAATACTAGCTCGGTTCGAGTCTGTGTTTCAGATGCGGGAAGACGGGGCATCTTTCCAAAGACTGCCCTAATCTGGTGAAGTGCTACAACTGTGGCAAGTTGGGGCACTACAAGCGAGAGTGCATGGAGACGAGATGGGTTGACTAGTGTAAAGGGAAATAGGTTGAAAAAGTGAAGAAGGCTGGTGACAAGCCAAGGGCCAAGGCTAGGGCTTTCATGATGATGAGAGAGGAAGCCAGGGCGAAACTTGATGTTATGTCAGGTATGTTTCTGGTTAACAACATACTTGCTTTTGTTCTTTTCGATTCTGGTGCAAGTAAGAGTTTTATATCTGCTACCTTCTGTGATACGATGAATGCTAAGGCTAAAGAAATAGACAATGTGTTTGTAGTAGAAACTGCAATTTGAAAGACTATTAAGATAACAGAGGCCTTAGAGGATTGTAGCATAGAATTGGAAGGTCATAGTTTCCCCGCTAGGTTATTCGTTATGACCCTAGGAGGATTTGATGTGGATTGGTATGGATTATTTAGCAGCTTACAAGGCAAATATTGTTTATCAAAAGAATATAATTCGAGTGAAAACGCCTGATGGTAACAATATCACGATTTACGGCGATAGAATCTGTGAAGTTTCAAAGATGATATCCATGATAAAGGCAGAAAAGTTTATGAGGCGGGGATGTGAAGCATTCTTGGCATACGTTAAAGATGCTAAAGCTGAAACTGTAAAGTTGTCAGATATGCCCGTGGTGTGTGCTTTACCGGATGTGTTCCCGGAGGACTTGACGGAGGTACCGCCCGATCGGGAGATAGAGTTTCAGATCGACCTAGTGCCAGGAGCTCATCCTGTTGCTAAAGTGCCGTATCGTTTGGCTCCATTAGAGCTGAATGAATTATACACCTAACTATAAGACCTTCTTGATAAAGAGTTTATCATACCGAGTATTTTGACTTGGGGCGCTCTGGTGCTGTTTGTGAAGAAGAAGGATGGTAGCATGCGAATATGCATCGATTACTGAGAGCTGAATAAGCTCACAGTGAAGAATAGATACCCGTTACCTCGGATTGACGATCTGTTCGACCAGTTGCAAGGTGCAAGTTGGTTCTCGAGGTTCGATCTTCGGTCGAGTTACCATCAGCTAATGGTTAAGGAGCAGGATACCCCAAAGACAACATTTCGGACGATATGGGCATTATGAATTCCTCGTGATGTCATTTGGTCTAACCAATGCACCTGCAGCATTCATGGACCTGATGAATAGGGTTTGTCAACCAATGATCGATAAATCAGTGATAGTGTTCATAGATGATATCCTAATCTATTCAAAGAATGAGGGGGACCATGACTGTCCATCCGTGAGGTGTTGGAAACTCTAAGGAGTGAGAAGTTGCATGTGAAATTCTCCAAATACGCGTTCTGGTTACACGAAGTACAGTTTCTGGGTCATAAGATCAACCCAGAAGGGATCACAGTCGATCCTGCTAAAGTGGAAGCAGTGACGAAGTGGAATTCGCCAAAGACGTCGTCTGAAATCTGAAGTTTCCTCGGATTGGTGGGTTACTATCGGAGGTTCATCCAGGACTTTTCCAAGATTGTCTTACCGCTGACCAAGTTGACGAAAAAGGACGTGAAGTTTGAATGGAGCGACAACCAGGAGAATGCGTTCCTAGAGCTAAAGAGAAGGTTGACACAAGCTCCGGTGTTAACACTACTAGAAGGGAACGAAGACTTGGTTGTCTATTCTGATGCTTCTTATCAAGGGTTACGGTGTGTTCTAATACTACCCTACCCATGATTTGGAGCTGGCTGCTGTGATATTCGCGTTAAAGATTTGAAGACGCTATTTGTATGGTGTCAAGTGTACGAGTTTTACAGACCATAAAAGCCTAAAGTATTTCTTCGAGCAGAAAGATCTCAATATGAGACGGAGGCGATGGTTGGAGCTCATAAAAGACTACGACTATGAGATTCATTACCACCCGGGTAAAGCCAACGTGGTAGTCGATGCCCTTAGCCGAAAGAAGAGACCCGAGCCGATTCGGGTGAAGGCTTATCAGTTGGTTATGACCGCTGATGTGAAGAAACAAGTCAAGTAGTTCCAGGAAGAAGCGCTGAAAGAAGATCAGATTAATTCCGAGCATTGAAGGGTTCAGTCGCAGAGTTGGCTGAGAACATTCTCGGTGTTAGAACCCGATCCGGACGAACGTGGATACCTTGTTATGGGGATCTAAGAGGGAAGATCATGGACGAGGCTCATAAGACTCGATACTTTATTCATCCCGGTGCCACGAAGCATCAAGACATGAAGAAAGAATATTGGTGGCCAGGAATGAAGCGCGACGTAGCCGCGTATGTGAGTAAGTGCCTTACCTGCTTGCAAGTAAAGGCGGAGCACGAAAAGCCATATGGGAAAATCTAACCCTTGGAGATTCTCGAATGGAAGTGGGAGCATATCACTATGGATTTCACAATGAAGCTACGTCGTACAGCAAAAGGTTATGATGCCATATGGGTCATAGTAGATAGGTTGACGAAGAGTGCTTATTTTCTACCTATCCGAGAGACGTATAACTCGGAGCGGCTAGCTAAATTGTTCATAGACGAAATAGTTACCCATCATGGTGTGCCGGTGTCAATTGTTTCTGACAGAGACACGCGGTTTACATCGAAATTTTGGAAGAAGTTTAATGATGCTATGGGAACGAAGCTACACATCAGTACAACATACCACCCACAGACGGATGGCCAATCCAAACGGATCATCCAGATGCTGGAAGACATGCTTCGAACATGCATCATAGACTTCGTTGGAAGTTGGGATTGTCACCTACCATTGGCAGAATTCTCATACAATAACAACTACCATGCTAGTATCGGTATGCCCCCGTATGAGATGCTTTATGGTCGGAGGTGTAGGACCCTGATGTATTAGGGGGAGATAAGACAAAAGGAGTTGGGGAGTATTAAGGTTGTAAAGATGACCAATGAGAAGCTCGGCAGGATTAAGGCCTACATGAAAGCTGCTAAGATGGGTAGAAGTCCTATGCCGACAAACGTCAAAGACCGCTTGAGTTTGAGGTCGGAGACAAGGTGATGCTTAGGGTTTCACCTTGGAAGGGAATTATTAGATTCAGAAAGAGAGGGAAGTTAAGCCCTGCTATATTGGTCCTTTTAAGATAGTAGCCTATGTGGGGGAAGTGGCATATAGGCTGGAACTGCCAGATGAGTTGAGTGGGATTCATCCTACCTTTCACGTGTCACATCAGCCCAAATGTCTAGCAGACGAAGACGCTCACATTCCATTTGAGGATGCGGAGATTGATGACAGGTTGAACTATGTGGAATAGCCCATAGCAATTATAGACAAGAAGGAGAAACAATTGAGGAATAAAGTGATTCTACTTGTTCGAGTATAGTGGAAGCATAGAAAGGGGTCGGAGTCCACTTGGGGATCCGAAGAGGAGATGAGACAACATTATCCTAATTCGTTTGATGACTAACGAGTTTGGGGACGAAACCCAAATATGGGGGGTGGACTTGTAACACCCGGAAATTTCGTGAAAAATGAGAGCAGAAAAGCTTTCACATGAAAGGGGTGTTTTCGCGTGAAAGGTAGTTCTCGCACGAAAAGAGAGTTGTCGTGTGAGAAGTGATTGATGTCGTGTGGTCGGTCAAAAATACTAATTAAATAGTCCTTAATCACCCTTAATAGCAAAGGGTAAGTAGGGTGTCGAATCCACAGGGAATCACGGGAAAGTTCTAGCAAGAATTAACTTAAAGCTACTAAACATTTGAAAAGTAAATTGATTTATGGACTTAATTAAGAAGTAATTAAATTAACGAAATAAAGTCAAGGTTCTTACCAATCTTGATTAAAAAGCAACACACTTCAGGATCCAGGTTTGGCAAAGTTATAATTTTTATTGAATAAAATCTAGTGAGAAGTCATTAATGGTGACTCACGCATGATATGATTTAAGTGATAAGTATGGATTAAAGTTTAGAGGACCTTATTCACACAATTACCAATTTGAATAATAAAACCCAAATTCTAATAATCAATCACATAATGATTATAGACAACCAAAGTTAAAGAAGATCAAAATTACGTTAAATCATAATCAAACCGTTTAAATAATCAAATCATAAATTAAATCCAATAAGAGCTTAAAAGGTTCAAGATTTAATCTCAAATCTAGGTTACAAACTAAGAAAATTAAGAACTTGCACAAACCTTCCCCCGAAGTGAATCACAATTGATTAGCCTTGCATCATCATCGATTCTTCAACAAAAACGTAATTGATCATGTACTTCGGATGAAATTGATGTTCTTGATGTTGGAAGAGCTTGAGAATGATCCAAGATTACCAATTTTCATCCAAGATTGCTGTGTGTAAAGTTGTAATTCGTAATAGGGTTTTTCCCCTTTAAATCCCTTCAAAATAGGCCCAATCTCAACAAAAACCCGGACCCCGGCGTCGGTGGCGCCTATGGAGGCGTTGGTGGCGCCTATGGAGGCGTCGGTGACGCCACCTTCCTGTGCAACCTTGATTTCAATGTGTAACTTTTCGAGACCTTTCCATTGATAGGTCATGGGTCCGTAACTGCTCTCCTAGCTCATGTTATGCTCGTTTTAAGATATCGTTGTCGTACAACTTCGATTTATCATATCTTCACTTCTCGAGCTCCATTTATCATCCTGTTTTTTCCATTTCCTCGTATTCTTCACGTTTGACCTACAAATACAAAATACTTCCAAAGTAACTCTATTGCTCATGCATTTATACATAAAACCCGGAAATAAAGTCATTAAACGTTGAACTTTCACCACCCGATCACAATCCCCACGCTTACCTTCTGCTTGTCCTCAAGCAAAGCTCAATTGTGATTTACAAAACCATCATTGAAAATATATGTCACTAGTCACTTATTAAAGATTAATTAAGGTCTAAGGTCATGTCCTCATTCATACGACTTACATTACGTTGTAGCAAATCAATTATAAGGAAAATAAGACATCACCCAACTAATATTAACATGATTTTGATTTTTAATCTCATGTACACACCCCTCATAATAATTCACTCTTCTCGGTTTATATCTGGACTAGTAAAAGATATACTAGTTTAATCACTCAATAATCCAATATACCACATTGTCCACATAAGCTTGTATAGCAATCACACCTCCACCATTAGCATGGATCTTGCACACATCTAAAGGACTTACGGGTTTTTAGGCTTAGGCACGGTAGGAACTTTTTGGCTTTTTAAAAGTGGCTAACACACATAACATTATAACCCATACCATTAAACCATCCTTATTTACATGACTCAAGAGCTAAATCACTTTGATTATTTTTTTTCTTTTTCTTTTTTTCACTATTTTTTTCTTTTTATAATGTAATCTTGACTTTGGATGCTCTTTTACTTTGAATGGCTTAATGATCGGTTATCAACTACCAACTTGGGCTTTATGTATCGGGTTTAACAAAAGAATGGTTTAAGGCTCAACATGGCTACTAAGGGGTGAGATGGATGAAACTAACAAACGTTTAACAAGTGAACGGGTTCCTAAATTGCCTTTGTCATTCATGTGCAAACACCTTGCTTATGGTATTGGTATGCATTAACAACACAAGTTCTGCAACAACATTAGTATATGGCCTACCCTCAACAAATGAATATATGTATGATGTAACACCCGGTTACTCTTTTAAAGAAATAAAGAAAAGAATGGAAACAAAGGAGAAGAAAGGAAATGCAAGTCAACCAAGTTAAGGGGTTAAAAGTGTCCAAAAGGACAAAACTTTGGGAAGTTGGTGAATAAAGTAACATGGCCGCCCATGCCATGTTACTTTTCACCTATCAATCGGATTTTAGAGAGAGAGAAAGAGAAGAGCAGAGAATTCTCGAAAATTTTAGAAGAAACAAGGAAGTTCGAAGTTTTTGGTAAGAATTCTCAAGTTTTTGATGTTTTAGACGATTCTATACTTGGTAGTATGCTTATAAATGTAATTGTGTGTTCGGGTGTATGTGTGTATGTGTTTTAGGTGCTAAAACATCTGGGAAACTCAAGAGAAGGGTATAAGCTCGAAAACAACTATGGTGAGTTCTAGAACCCCCTTTTTAACATGTTTTAAATAATTTTGGAGCTGGAAAATACATGTATGTATGTTTTTATAAAGTTGGGTTTCACACCCGTAAGTATATTTTGAATGTGAATGTCGGTGGGTGTGATTTGGGGTGCATTCGATATTATTATCATGATGTATGTGTATGTTTTGATGCTTAGAATGATAACTAACCTTAGAGGTTGATTTAGAATGAATTGGGACTGATTAATGTTGTTTGAGTGAACATTTGATGCCCAACCTCCTAAACAGTACCCCCAACCATCTGAAATTGCCTTAGAAAAAGCTAAGTGAGCCCATTTCTCTGAATAGGGCTAACCGTCTGAACAAGGCCCATGCGTTTGGGAATTTCCCCAAATGTCTAAGTATCCAAACCGCCTGAATAGGCCCATGCGTCTAAGGGAAAAATGGCCAAGTGTAAGTTCAAACGTCTGAACAGTACCCAACCGTCTAAGTGCCCATGCGTCTAAGTCAGGCCCATGTGCCTGAATAGTGCCCAACCGTCTAGATAGTTTACTCAGGAATACCAAGTACAGGGCCAGAACGCCTGAACAGGGCCCATGGGTCTGAACAGGGCCCCTGCGTCCAAACAGGGCCCATGCGTCTGATACTTGGAAATTTTCAAGAATTTTATGGGAGTCTGTGCAATTAGGGTTTGTCACGACAGTTGACTAGGGTTATTAAATGCCTGATTCCAAGCATGATTATGATTGTTCTTATGATTCCCTATTAATATTATTAATATTAATATTTTTGTTAACCCTATCATTAATGTTATTAATATTATTATTGTATGGCTTTACGTGGTATGTTCATGATCGAGACAGAAACTATTATTATTAATCAAGTGAAAGATTAATGATAAAGAAAAGTGGAACGTAAATGAATGAACGAAAGTCTTGCAAGAAGATGTAATGAGGTGCACGGCCTTCTTGTCGTTAGCTCAACTGTGATGCGGGTTAGCTACCCTGAAGGATGCACACAGGGTCAATCGTTGAGATTGACAATGAGGTGAGCGGCTCTGTGTTGCAACAGACTCAGAAGACATGTAATCCTTGAGATTGCTAATGAGGTGAGCGACTCTGTTGTCGCAAAAGACTCGGAAGACGTGCAATCCGTGAGGTTGCTAATGAGGTGAGCGACTCTGTTGTCGCAAAAGACTCGGAAAGATAATGATAAAAGTACGAAATGAACGATGATGAAGATAATAATGATATTACCTAAGTGTACGTATGATGTGTGATCACATATGAAAGAACGAATGGTTTGAAATGAAAAGTGAAGTATTTTAGTTAAAAACTAGAACTCACTCAGCAACGCTGACTTTTATGTGTTTTCCAGTTGGCAGGTAATAGTTGCCGAGGATGGCACGGGGCAGCTACTTAGCATGTTTGGGATGGCATCCACTAGAATAAGAATGAAATTTTTGTGATGCAAGGCAATTACAGTATTTTGTAACCTTAACCGTATTGTATTGCTTTACAAAAGTTGTCATTTATATATATGAAATGGTTTTAATTAATTTCCGCTGTAATGTTTAAATATCTGTATGTTTTATGTGCGATGAATGACCAACTGTGAGGTGCCTGGGAACAGGGCCTTACATATGATGTATTTAAAGTCATAGGCTCAAAATCTCACCAAGTAAGAATTGGGCTACCGATTTGCCCATGAGTTTATTATATCAAAAACTTGTTAACACTAACTAGGTATCCGTCATATTTATAAAAATAACATGCTAGAATACTTTTTATATATTTTTTTCGCACTTAAGGAACATGGCCATGACCTAAGATCTATATCAATCTCTAATAAACAATAAGTGATTTATATTAATTTTGCATAACTCCCCTCATCCCCACACTTAGAAGGTGCATTGTCCCCAATGCACTATACGGTCTTTCAAAGAAATTGTGAATTTAAGGGCATTAGTAACATCATAACCATGTTCTCCAAACATCACATCAGATCATCATTCAGGTTTTACCATAACACACGTGCCACCAGATTCACACACTCCCACATACATTTTTATTGTTTTACACCCCCAACCACATTTTAAACACACCAAAAGAAAGTTGATGAAAATAACAGAAATTAACATGTTCGAAAGTGAGACAGATAGACTGGAGAAACACATGGAGGTTTGGGCAGTGGCGGTCCAAAGAAGGATTCCATCAGAGTTTGGTGCATGGCGTGCATGTCAAAGCTTCCAGCTTCCCCCGTCGCATGCGAGCGTCCATCAGGTGTTGTCTCCGTTGGTATCCATTATGGCGGTTGAGCTTGTGGATACCTCTCATATTGCTTCCCGGGCATGTATTCTGGTAGAGCACTCCAATTCACCGGCTGTGGCAGAGCTTGATATGACAGCCCTGCATGGTAGTCATTGTACTGGCGAACCTGTTCCTGATACAAAAAGTAATCATTAATTGCTTGTTCGCGTGCATACGCGGCGTCGCGCGCATACATCCTCATGTCATCATGTAGTTCTTTATCGCGTTGTTCTTGTGCTGCCCATGCATCTCTTGTTTGTTGTTCATAATCCTCCGTCCTCCTATCATAGCTCTCTCTCCACCTTCTTTGTTGTTCCCTTTCACATGACTGTTCATCATACATGTGCCTCTGATCCAAGGTACATCCTGAAAACCCAAATGGTCTAGCCCTAACAACTGCTTCCTGGATCTCATCTTCCTCGGTTCGTTCCTGTGTATCAGCATCCGCGTCCTCAATACCTCTCACACCACCTTGGCCCATTGCACCAGCATCTGTATCCTCATATTGAGGAGCATCATCTCATCTCACCATCAATACCCGACCATTGTCCTTGTCTCGTAGTTGATAATGAGTGGCCATCTTCTTATATTCCCACGATTGTCCTCCCAACCGATTAAGTTTGAATTTCAACACAGTAATTGGAATAGCCAAAGCATCATTGGACACGACCTTTTGCTTACGCAATAGCATGGTAATTAGTCGATAGTGAGGAATCATCAATCGGGCCCTGCTTTCTCGACTTTCCCAGATATTCATCATTGCCAATTACGGTAAGACAACATGTGTCTACCGGTGAGGAGGGCATGAAGCACTCTCATCTCATAATGTCTCACTCTCCCTCGATCAGAAATTCTAGGAATCATATTCTTACTCAGGATTACTGTCAGTAACTTTGGTAGGATCTTCATGTTGCTTCTAGTCACGTTATCGGGTGTTAATGCAGTGATAGGAACAGAAATACATCATTCAATACTTCTCTCAGATACTCCCCAGTCAGAATTTCTAAAATTGAGCTTTCATGTGGATATTCATAAGGCCCCGGTGCAGTGTCGAACTTGGCCACTTGAGAGATTGTTTGAAAAGACATAACCATGGTCTTCCCGCCTACCTTGCCAGTTAGTGTAGTGGTATGTGGTGGGTTTGAACCATCTTTCTTCACCAAAGCAGACATCCATTCCATGATTCGATTCACATAAACATGCGGCCAACCCATCTTAACAAATGTCAATACCTCCTTCCACCCCAATCTTTCAAAGCATTCAACCACGCCAAACATATGGAATTCCGGAAGTTCCATAGGTCTCTCACAAACCATGAGTGTAGTGAGGTCATTTTTACCCTTGAATTTATCCATGTACAGTTATGGTTGCATCTCGCGCGGAAAGTTGGACAATGGCTTCTTGTACTCCGACCAAACAGGATTCCCATCAGAATCATAATCAATGTCGTCGCCATTAGAGTTGGTTCCCATTGATTCATCCCTTTCTCTATCCGAACTCATTTCCGTTGTGTTGCTTTTGCTTCGTCTCGTGCGTTTGCCCGAGGGTTCCGAGGATGAGGCAGTAGCTTTGCCTTTTCCTATAGAAGTTGATTCCTTGGTTCGTATCATGGTTCCTACAATTAATAGATTTCAATTTAACCCCATCATGAGTAAATGAGCAATTATGTGGATCATGAGTGCTATCACACCTAATTAACAAGGATCTTTAAGTCTATATTGTGCACATAGACCCCAAATCAATTCTATGCAATAACATAATTATCACTAACTCATAATCTCAATATTAAGAAACATTCTCATGAGTGTTCCTCAATGTGGATGTCTACCATAAAGTTCACAATTATACTCATGAAATGCACCTAACAAAAGTATAGTTGTTGGATTTCCACTATATTCCATACAATTGACAAGGACTTTAAGTTCATTGACATAATAACCACCAAATCATTCATGTGAAACAACATTAGTATCATCATTTGACCAACACTCACTTCTAACCTCATCATGTCTCAATTTATTCCCAAATTCATGTATAATTAACAACATAGCACAAATCAACACAACTCAACGTTCTCATCACTTGTACATTACTTCCTTAAGCAATTGGTATGAAATGAAGATTTTACACATGGAAATGAACATACCACGGTTATCTAGAAGCACAACACATAATTATGTACTAGAAGTCGTACCTTGGCACAATGTGATGTTTGTAGATGAAAATGAAGAAAAATGGAGTAATTTTGAGCAAAACCCCCAAAAGTCCAATCTTTGAACTCTCGTTATCTTTCAAACGAGTGAGAATCTTGCGAAACTAAGTGGTGAGACGTGATCCCCTTGAAAAACTAAGCAAGATGCATCTATGATTTGCTTGATTTGGTTGAGAATTGAAGAAGTTAAAAAATCTAGGTTTGGGTGTTCTTGAGAGAATTTGAGAGGAAGAATGGAGGAAGATGGTGAAAAATGGAGGTTTGATCTGCTTTTACTTGAAATTCTCCGTTAGTTTGAGTTTGTGGTTGAGAAATTCCGGGTTACCCGCCCAAAAATGGGCTGACCCGCGCCCAGCTGTGCCGCGGCATTGGTGGCGGTGATGGGGGCGTCGGTGGTGGTGGCATGGCGCCAGCTCCAGCATCGGTGCACACCGCCCGACAGTGGATTTGGCCCCGACTGACGGTGGTGGAGTCGGTGGCGGTGGTAGGGGCGTCGGTGGCGGTGGCTTCAAAAAACATAATTTTTTTTATAACCACTAATGACATAAGGATAGAGAATAATGAAATAAAAGAAAAATATAGCACTAACTATAAAACTCGATTAAATATTTTTGTTTGTTTTTCAGAAACCATGCCACATTTGTGCACCCACCAAAAGTCCGGAGTCGCCCCGAATCGTCAAAAAAATGGAGTTCAACATACCTCGTTAGGCATGAGTATCCCCACACTTGGGCGTTTGCATGTCCTTGCATAAAACCAAACGAATTAAAATAACAAATAAAATGGTAGACAAAAGAACTAAACTCACTTTCGTAGGAATCACGGTTGCATTTAGCGTATGCAACAAGCCTTTTAAACCACCTGGTATGCCCGAGTGGACGAGTGAAGTCTCGTGAGGGTTTCTAGGGAACATACCCATAAAGTTCGCCGAGTTGCCTCTTGGAAAGTGCTAAGTTTTAGGTCTTCAGCCAGACCGTTACCTGATCCTTATTGATTGGTCAGATAAGTTGGTGCACTTACTAACAAGCTCACCAACTCGTCACTGTTTCCGCTCATATTCTTACTTTCCAAATAATGTTTTAATCGATGCCCATTCACCATTTATCGTACACCGTCTTTAGGGTTTTCAATCTCGATATCGCTAAACTTACCAACTCACATTACAATGTACGGTCCCATCCATTTGCTTTTCAACTTTACGGGAAACAGCTTCAATCGTGAGTTATACAACCACACCTTCTGGCCGGCTTCAAAAGTTTTCTTCCATAGTTTAGCATCATGCACCTCTTTCATCCTTGCCTTATATGCGGTTGTCGTCTCGTATGCCTCGTTCCTTAATTCTTCCAGTTCGTTCAAACTCAACTTCCTTGCATTTCCTGCAACATTGTAATCGAGATTAACATTTTTATTACCCACAGAGCACGATGTGCTAGTTCTACAGGTAAATGACATCCTTTCCCGTAGACCAACCGATAAGGAGTCGTGCCAATAGGCGTCTTGAAAGCGGTACGATAGGCCCATAAAGCGTCGTTTAACTTGATGGACCAATCCTTACGGTCCGATAGTACCGTTTTTGTAATATTTCCTTAATTTGCCTATTGGATACCTCCACTTGACCACTCGTTTGAGGGTGGTATGGCATTGCAATTCGGTGATCTACGCCATAACGTTTTAACAACTTTCCAAAGTGAAAATTCTTAAAATGTGACCCCCATACTTATGATCACACGGGGAAGACCAAATCGTGAGAAAATATTACTTTGAACGAATTTACACACAACGTTATGGTCATTTGTTTTAGTGGCAATCCCTCCACCCATTTTGACATGTAATCGACTGCCATTAAAATGTATAAGTTGCCATATTAATTTGGGAATGGGCCCATGAAATCAATTCCCCAAACATCAAAGAAGTCAACCACAAGAATTGGTTGCATGGGCATTTCATTGCGTTTTGATATACTTCCCATTTGTTGGCATTCTAAACAATTTTTACCAAAATTATACGAATCATGAAAGATAGTAGTCCAAAAGAGTCCACAAGAAAGGATCTTGTGACCCGTTTTTGTCCGCTAAAATGACCCCCACATGCGGATGAGTGTGCATGTTCTAAGACATCTGGAATTTCAGATTCGGGAATGCATCGCCGGATGATTTGGTCCGCTCCAACCTTGAATAAGTCTGGTTCGTCCCAAATGTAATATTTCACCTGCGACATGAATTGTTGCCTCTTCCGCTTGTTCTAATGGTCGGGAGTGGTACCTGCAAGCAAATAATTTGCAAAGTTAGCATACCATGGTTCGGAAGATATGGATAGTAATTACTCATCTGGGAATGTCTCATTAATCTCTTGATGTGAATCGGTGGTTTGATGCATCACTCTCGATAAATGATCCGCGTCTACATGTTCACTCCCCTTCTTATAACGTATCTCCAAGTCAAATTCTTGTAGTAACAAGATCCATCGTATAAGTCGTGGTTTGGCATCCTTCTTCTCCATTAGATATCTGACTGCACTGTGATCAGAATAAACAATTACTTTACTCCCCCATATATATGATTGGAATTTATCTAAGGCATATACTACTGCAAGCAATTCCTTTTCGTTTGTTGTATAATTAATTGTGCATCGGCTAATGTTTTGCTTGCATAGTATATGGCAACGGGTTTCTTATCCACCCGTTGACCTAAAACAGCCCCAATTGCAAAGTCACTTGCATCACACATAATTTCAAACGGAAGTGACCAATTAGGTGATTGCAAGATTGGGGCTTCCACTAATTTCTCTTTTAAAGTTTAAAAGCATGTAAACATTCTTTATCGAACACAAAGGGTACGTCTTTTAGAAGTAAGTTACATAAGGGTTTAGTTATAACACTAAAGCCCTTAATGAACCTTCTATAAAATCATGCGTGTCCTAAAAATGATCGCACACCTTTAACATTAACCGAAGCAGGTAGAGTGGAAATTACCTTTATTTTGGCCCGATCTACCTCAATTTCCCGACTTGATATGACATGCCCTAGAATCGTACCCTCTTGAACCATCAAATGACTTTTCTCCCAACTTAAGACCAGATTCATTTCAATGCACCGTTTCAAAACTTTGGTTAATTCATGTAAACACTTATCAAAAGTAGAACCAAAAATTGAAAAGTCATCTATAAAAATTTCTAGAGACTCCCCGACCATATCTGAAAAGATACTCATCATGCACCTTTGAAAGGTGGCCGGGGCATTACACAAACCAAATGGCATTCGCCTAAAAGTGAATGTGCCATAAGGGCAAGTGAATGTAGTCTTTTGTTAGTCCTCAGGGTGAATAGCGATTTGATTATATCCGGAATAACCATGATCTAGGAAACAGTAAAACTTCTGACCTGCTAGTTTCTCAATGATTTGATCAATGAATGGAAGTGGAAAATGATCCTTAGATGTGGCAGCATTTAGTTTCCTATAATCAATACAAACACGCCACCCGGTTACCGGCCGATTGGCAATTTGCTCACCTTTCTCGCTTTTGACCACTTGAATACTGGCTTTCTTCGGTACCGTTTGAGTTGGACTTACCCACGTGCTGTCAGAGATTGGGTAGATTATACCAGCATCCAACCAGTTAAGTACCTCTTTCTTAACTACTTCCCGCATGTTTGGATTCAACCTTCTTTGAGTATCGCGTGACGTTTTGGCATCGGCATCGATTATGATCTTATGCATCGCAATTGAAGGGCTTATACCTTTCAAATCAGCAAGTGTCCACCCTATCGCAGCTTTGTATGTTTAAAGGACTTGTAACAACGAGGCTTCTTGATCTTCTTCTAAATTGGCTGCAATGATTACGGGCAATGTATTGCTGTTGCCCAAAAATGCATATTTAAGGTGCTTGGGAAGATCTTTTAACTCCAACTCCGGTGGGCTTTCCAAGGACGGCTTCATCTTTTTGTCTATATGCTCAGGCAAATTTTCAAATTGATATGTCCATGGGGGTCTACCAGCATCAACAACCATCAGGTCCAACTTCTGTTCTTCAATCGCTAGATCCGTCATATGATTCCAACCTACGTCATCATAAACAAAACAAGTCTCTTTGGTGGCATCCTCACTCTCATGAGGATTACACTCCTCAATGACGTCCGCCATAAAGCATTCATCATTAGGTAGAGAGTTTGGAGTTTAGAAAACACATTTAAACGCAACTTCCTATTACCAAATGTCATATCCACTGTCCCGGTTCTACAATTTATCAAAGCATTTGCGATGGCCAAGAATGGTCTACCAAATATGACATTAGGTTGCTTTGTTTTATATTTGACACATAGTCTAAAACTAAGAAATCAACCGGGTAGTAGAAATCTTCAACCATGACAATCACATCAGACACAATTCCTCTAGGAAGCTTAGGTGTCAAATAGCTAATACGACGGTAGTATCATCCTTACGAAGTGGACCAAAATCGTATTGATCATATAGGCTTTCCGGAAGAATACTTACACTTGCTCCAAGATACAATAACGCCCCTGCCATTTTAAAGTCACCAACTTGAATTGGTATCAAGGGCGTTCCAGGATCCCGAAGTTTCAAGGGTAAAGAACCCATTAACACAGTACTCACCTTTTCTAGTTAACTCAAGAATTTTTGGAAATTTATTATTGCTTTTTTGAGTACACATGTCCCTAAGATACTTAGCATAAGCCGGCACTTGCTTAATTGCATCGAGTAAGGGAATGTTGATTTTAACTTGTTTGAAAATTTCCCACATTTCCTCTTGTTAAGGACCTCGTTTGCTTGAAATTTTGACCTTTCAGGATTTTCTAAAGCCTTTGGATAAGGTATGGTATTAACTTCCATATCCTTACCATTGGTCTTAGGTGATTCTTTTTTAAGCACAAGTTTAGTTGTATCTTGAAAAGTAATGTTTTTCGGTTATTTAACACTATGCGTGTCCGGTTCACACTCATCATCACTTTTCCCATCCTTGCCAAGTTCCTCCACCACTCCTTCTTCAAATGGTGGTGGGACACCACTTTATTGTCATATACTCTACCAGAGTGAAGAATACTTACCTGATTGATGTTTGCACTCTTTGTATTTCTTGCACCCGACGTTTGATGTTGAGGATTGATAATGGTGTCACTAGGCAACGTTCCTAGATTTCTTCTCAATTGTGCCATCTCTTCTCTAGTTGTCCAACTTGCTTTTCTAGTGCCTCCATGGTTTTATCTCGTACCTCATTGTCTTTCTTAATCTCTCTGAGAAAGTCGATGACCTCGAATGAGTTGCTTGAGCCTCCTTGATCGCCATTAGGTTGATAATTTTGTTGGTAACCCTTGTTGTATCCCCCTTGGTTGTAATTTGGTTATTATACATTGGTTGTCAATTCTGATACGGTTGACCTCGCTGATTTGATACCTGAAAATGAGGATTAGATTGATTAGATGTATTACCATACTTAAAATTGGGATGATTACGCAAACCTGGATGATATGTATTAGAGTTCATATCATATTGTTTTCAATCACCATATACTTGATTAACCTCTTCCTCAGGTCTACCTACTTTCATTGGACAATACATAATGCCATGTCCCAAATCACCACATCCTTCACATGCAGGAAAGATTAGTCCTCCTTGAGGAGTCACATTTCCCCTATTGAGATTCAAACTCGCCAACTGGCGTTCCAACATTTGATTTGCTCTCTCCAGCTGTTCTAATCTTTCATTGGCATTAGTAGTAGTTACAGATCTAGCAATGGCATGTTCCTTCTTCCTATTAGATTGAACTTGCCTTTTCGAGTTCACCGCCATTTTCTCTAAGAATTCCCAATCCACCTCTACATGATTGGAAAGGAATGTTCCACCCGTAATAGAGTTCACATCCCGGATGTCATCAGTGGATAGTCCATCATAAAATGCATTGATCAATTCCCGTTGTGGAATACCATGATGAGGACAATTCCTTAGCAATTGTTTAAACCTTTTCCAAGCTTCATAGAAGAGCTCACTTCCGAATATTGGCCCTTGCATCACTTGTTCATTGAGGTGTGTAATACTCCTCTATGAATTATTGTTGCATATCCTCCCACGTATAAATGTTCGTGGATGGCAATGATAGAAACCTTTGTTTTGTAGCGTCCTTCAATGTGAATTGAAATAACACGAGCTTAACTTGATCCGGTGTAAACCCTTCTCCTCCAATTGTGCCACACACCGCTTCAAATTCAGAAATGTGAAGGTAAGGCTCCTCGCTTCCTTTACCATAGAAAGATAGCAACATATTTAATCCTTGTGGTCTCTCTTCAAAAGATCAACCATGTGCAATAGGCTTACTATTGGAGATGAATTGACTGCAATTTGAGGTCTAAAATGGCTTTCAACTCCTCGTATTGGGGCACGATGATGGACTTGTGGAAGACCATCATGATGTTAAGGAAAACCCGGTTGCGGATGTTGGTTCATTGGTTGCCTCACGGCTCTTGGTGGACCTTGATTAGCCATTTGAAGACTAGATTAAAATGATTATGTATCCTCCCGGTTGCTGATAGCCATAAATAAAACCAATTCATCTTCATCTCCCATTCCATATCCAGCATTTAAATTCTCATGCCCCAATCCATCATCACAATTTGATACCCGATCCCTTATATCTTCATCACCAGTACCACCATCATTCCGGCTCGAGTTTGATTGATTGAATTGAACTGAGGGATTTCTTGGAGCCTCATAGTTAGCATTTCTAACTGGTTCTTGTTGAATAGTTGGATTAGGTTATGGGTATGTACGATTACTTTCACCCATTTGGAATTGTGATGGTGGAGGTATAGGGTTTCCTTGAACTGGGTTAAATGGTGGAACTTGTTGCTGAGGTGGTGGAGCATTATGTGGAGGGAACAATGGTGGTGGGATGTCACGTAGAGGTTGCCCCGTTGTGGAAGAGGTTGGTTAGACGGAGCACTTTGATTACCCGAGTTATTCATGTTGTTGAAAGGGTTACTTTCCAGTGTTTTGGAAAGTCTTCGTAAGATTTGACTAGCCTTAGCTGATGAAGTTCCTTCTTCAGACCACCCACTTCATGGAATAGGAGCTGATAAAGGATTTGTCTCATGAAAAACTCGGTTGTCTCGTGCTGTTTTCTCAATCTTAGGATCAAAGACCAACGGGGAAGTTCTTCTAGAATGTCTCGTATGCATAAGAAATTCAACTATCTGCACACAAGAAACAAATACCCGTGTAATTCCGAACGACAAAAATAACAAATAAACTAAAAACAAGAAAAGAAAATATATTTTTATATATATTTTAAGAAAACAAATAACTATTACTAACACTAAGCACAATGATTCCCCGGCAACGGCGCCATTTTGATCGATGTCGTGTGGTCGGTGAAAAATATTAATTAAATAGTCCTTAATCACCCTTAATAGCAAAGGGTAAGTAGGGTGTCAAATCCACAGGGAATCACGGGAAAATGCTAGCAACAATTAACTTAAAGCTACTAAACATTTGGAAAGTAAATTGATTTATGGACTTAATTAAGAAATAACTAAATAACGAAATAAAGTCTAGGTTTTTAATAATCTTGATTAAAAAGCAACACACTTCAGGATTCAGGTTTGGCAAAGTTATAATTTCTCTTGAATAAAATGTAGTGAGAAGTCATTAATGGTGACTCACACATGATATGATTTAAATGATAATTACGGATTAAAGTTTGAAGGACCGTATTCACACAATTACCAATTTGAATAATGAAACCCAAATTCTAATAATCAATCACATAATGATTATAGACAACCAAAGTTAAAGAAGATCAAAATTAGGTTAAATCATAATCAAACCGTTTAAATAATCAAATCATAAATTAATCCAACAAGAACTTAAAAGGTTCAAGATTTAATCTCAAATCTAGGTTACAAACTAAGAAAATTAAGAACTTGCACAAACCCTTCCCCCAAAGTGAATCACAATGGATTTAGCCTTGCATCATTGTCGATTCTTCAACAAAAACGTAATTGATCATGTAATTCGGATGAAATTGATGTTCTTGATGTTGGAAGAGCTTGATAATGATCCAAGATTGCCAATTTTCGTCCAAGATTGCTGTGTGAAGTTGTAATTTGTAATAGGGGTTTCCCCTTTAAATCCCTTCAGATAGGCCCAATCTCAGCAAAAACCCGGACCCCGGCGTCGGTGGTGCCTATGGAGGCGTTGGTGGCGCCACCTTCCTGTGCAACCTTGATTTCAATGCGTAACTTTTTGAGACCTTTCCGTAGGTAGGTCATGGGTCCTGTAACTCCTCTCCTAGCTCAGGTTATGCCCGTTTTAAGATACCGTTGCCGTACAACTTTGATTTATCATATCTTCACTTCTCGAGCTCCATTTATCATCCAGTTTTTTCCATTTCTTCGTATTCTTCACATTTGACCTACAAATACAAAATACTTCCAAAGTAACTCTATTTCTCATGCATTTATACATAAAACCCGAAAATAAAGTCATTAAACGTTGAACTTTCACCACCCGATCAAGAAGTCTGCGAAAAGTACAACTGGATATAACAAGCTGCGAACACCTATGCCTGGCACTCACTTATGCAAAAAGTGTTGCTGCTAGAGAGAGAGGATAGCTGTTTCAAAAGACAAAGCAAAGAAACGAGGCATTAAGTTATGTAACTCGTGTAGTAACTTGTATTATGTACTAAGGAATGATTATTGATGAATATAACACGTGGTTATGTAGTTTTTCGTTCGATAAGGCTTTAGGGAGGCCGTGTTAGTACTAATACTTCACGAGGTGAGTTTCTAGACCCTACTTTTTATGTGTTTTCCATGTTTTGGGGCTAATATGCATACCTAAATAAATGTTTTGACAAATTATGATGATATAAACTATTATAGTACATATTATATGTTAAAGTAGCTAAAGGATCGATAACTTGTGGATAAAGTTTGATGCAATAGAAAAATTATCACATGGAGAGAGAGTTCTCACGTGAAAAATAGGTTTTTCACGCCTAACAGTTACTTTTTGAAAGTTCCCGCGTGAATGAGGAAACTTGTTCAGCAAGCTGTCGCATAAGAGGAGGTTCTCGCACGAAGGATGATATTCTTGTGCGATTGAGGAGTTCTCGTACGACTGAGGAGTTATCGTGCGATTGAGGAGTTCTTGCCGAATAGATGTTCTCGCACGAAAACTTGATAGTTTATGTGTAATGTTAACCCGTATAACGATTGATAAGGATAAACAAATGATGAACTTAATAAAGTATGTAGATACATACATATATATAGTATATCATTACAGTTAAAGTGGTTAAAGAACGATGATAAATTCACATGTGAACGATAAAGAACTTGAATAATAATTCAAGAATAGTTACCCGACAAAGCACAGGTGTGAAAAACGTCAAAGACGTTAAAGAAGCCTTACAAGCACTGTCAAAGGAGGATTGTATTCGTTACATTCTAACATAGGAGTTACACATCGGTGTACTCACATAGGGTATACTTTGGGTATACCCGTGTCGTTAAAGGAGATATGCTTGCGCATTCTCACATAGGAGTTACACATCGGTGTACTCACATAGGGGTGTACTTTGGGTATGCCCGTGCTGTTAAGGATATATGCTTGGCGCATTCTCACATAGGAGTTACACATCCGTGTACTCACATAGGGGTGTACTTTGGGTATGCCGGTGCCGTTAAAGGAGATATGCTTGGCGCATTCTCACATAGGAGTTACACATCGGTGTACTCACATAGGTGTATACTTTGGGTATGCACGTGACGTTAAAGGATATATGCTTGGCACATTCTCACATGGGAGTTACACATCGGTGTATTCACATAGGGTTATACTTTGGGTATGCCCGTGCCGTTAAAGAAGATAAGCTTGCGCATTCTCACATAGGAGTTACACATCAGTGTACTCACATAGGGGTGTACTTTGGGTATGCCCGAGCCATTAAAGGAACTAAGCTTTGTGCTAAGTTCAGCGATAGAGTAATAGAACAAAGCTAAAGTACAGATAAAGTAACGATAAAGTATGGGTAACGTGGGATAAAGTAAACGATGAAGTAAAGGGGTAAAGTATAGTTATAGAACGAGTTCTATATTTGATAGAGTAATCTTACTCTAATGTAAGCGAGAAGTTAAAGTTTATAAGATGTTAAAGTATGATGAGGAAAGATAAAGTTTAAACTAGGTTAAAGTATGATAAAGTATACAATAATAAAGTTTCATTAAAGTAAACCTAGAGCTCACTTAGCGTCGCTGACTTTTTGTATGCATATTACACTGACATGTATGCTATACATTATGGAGTGAGCTTAGCATGGATAGGGAAGCTACCTGGCATATAATCGAGACTTGCATCCTGCACAGATTTTTGGATTGATAACGATAGTTATCTTTTGATGTAAAGTCTAAACGATTATACTTTTTGTATGTTCCGCTGCGTATATTAATGAAATTTGATGTTCGAGAACTTGCGTTTCTGATGTCCAAAACCAACTATGATGTCGCCGGGAATGGGGCCTTACAATTACCTAATCAACATTACACAATTAACTAAAAAATGTATGAAAATTATATTTTCAGCATTGTGTTATTTGAAAATCACCATCTTAAAAAACACAATGCAAAACACACTATTCAACATTAGACACACTAAGTAACACAATAATCAACACTATACTCGATGAGTAGCAATAAACACATTGAGCTACGTGGTGATGATTACAAAATGACTTAATCAGGATACAAAATGAACTATAAAAATAAAAAAAATTATATTTCAGCATTATGTTATTTGAAATCACCATTCTAAAAAACACAATGCATAACAAAATAATCAATATCAGACACAACGGGCACAATGACTAACACTAGATTCGACGATTAGCAATAGACACAATTAGCTGCTTGATGATATTGCAAAATGATGTGATCAAGATTACACAATGAACAGAAAAAATGTAAAAAAAATTATATCTTCAAAATTTGTTATTTGAAATCATCATTTTTAAAAAACACAATTCATAACATAATATTCAACATTAAACATAATGTGTAATATAATGACCAACACTATTGTTTATTTGAAAATCACCATTTTAAAAAAACACACTGTTTAACATTAGACACAATGGGTAACATGATTACTAGCACTAGACTCGATGATTAATAATATTCACAATGAACTAATTGATGAGAATTACCTAATGACTCGATTTAGATTACACAATAAACTGAACACGTAACAAAATACATTTTTAGATTGTATTATTTGAAAATAATCATTTTTAAAAACACAATGCATAACAAAATGGTTAACATTAGAAACAATGATCTGATAAATATTACACAGTGACCTGATATTACACAAAAAGCTTACGTATATTACACAATGTGTTGAAATAACGTGAAAAAAAACTTCGTTTTTATGTATAAAATTATAGGCATTTTAAAGATTAAAAAACTCTTTTTTGTGGTGTAATTTTAAAAAATATATATATATTTATGTAAAATTACAAGTGTTTAAAAAAAGATGGAACTTGAAAATATGGTTAGATCAAAATACCCTTGATTTATCATTTAAAACTTTAGTTATTTAACATTATATTATCAAACTTTCTTAACCCTTGTATCTAAAATCTAATCTATCTATGTATACTAATAAATAGTTTTGTTGGTAACACGTGACGAAGTGATTGAGATTGTAAATCTTAGTTTTCTGATTCTCTCTTCTCATTAACTACTATTAATTTATTTAATTCATTTTAAGATTAAAAAATATATTTTTATTAATAAGGAAAAAGATTTTCTTATAAATGTAATTTCTAAATAAGTAATTTTAATAAATAAGAATTTTTTCTATAACGTCAAACTTTTTTTAAAACTAAGAAGTATTTTAAAACTTGTGTTGTAAAAAATAATTTTTAATGAAACGAATATGATTAAAATTCAAACTTTTCATCAGAATTTTTTAAAAATAGCACTAAATTTTTTAAAATTACTTTTTAAAATAAA
>JABSNV010000446.1:0-110846 GCA_024085815.1 Flaveria linearis | reverse complement strand
GCTCGCGGTAGTCGATGCACATCCTCATCTACCGTCCTTCTTCTTACAAAACAGGACCGGAGCAACCCCAAGGTGAGATACTCGGTCGAATAAACCCCTTATCCAGCTCTTTTAACTGCTCCATCAACTCTTTCATCTCTGTCGGGGCCAATCGTTATGGTGCCTTGGCACAGGTTTGGGCGCCCTGGTACTAAATCAATCTGGAACTCGATCTCTCTGTCAGGTGGCAATCCCGATAAGTCTTCCGGGAACACGTCTGGGAAATCGCACACAACCGGAACATCAGACAGTTGGGTGCTGGGCTTCTCTACATCTTTTACATAACAAATAGGCGTTACATCCACGCCTCATACATTTCCCCCACGCCACTGCCATTGAGATCACCTTGGAATCGTAGTAACCCGATCCCCATAAACTGTCACTTGACTACCGTCAGGCGCTGTCAAACTGATCATCTTCTTGCGACACACAATGTTCGCCTCGAAATCTGCCAACCAGTCCATTCCAAGCACCAAATCGAAACCACCTAACGTCATCGCAAAGGGTTAACTGGGAATTTGTGGACCCTCCATTCTACATCGCAACCCTCAATTACCTCTGAAATCCTGGTGGTTTTTAACCTATCGCAGTCTCTACATCAAACGGCACATCCACACGCCTACTACTAACGGGCAATTTGGCACAAAAAGCAGCAGAAATGAAACTCCTACTGGCACCCGAATCAATAATACAGAGGCTAAAGTTTGGTTCACCAGAAACGTAACCGGCACTACATTAGGGTCCGTCCTCGCCTCTTCCTGCGTCATCGTGAATGCTCTGGCGCTCGCTTTCGACCCTTCACCCCCTGTCTTCTTCACACCGGAACCCTCAGATCTCGGCTTCTTGCAGTCTTTATTCATAACCACACTTTCCCCACAGTTAAAGCATCTCTTCCTTTACACTCTTTGGCCATATGACCGGGCTTTCCACACTTGAACCATACATTCAGCCCCCATCTGCACTCACCACCTTGCTCTCGCCCACACTTTCCACACTTTCTCAACCCTGCACTTGTCACGACCACACGACGATCATCAACCCGTGCCTTCTTACTACTTGTCGAAGTATCACCCCGACCAAACCTCTTTCCCTGCCACTTCCTCTCATCACTTCCCTTCTTACTGCCCTCAAATTTCACCATCGCAGCTCGTTCATCATACAACCTCCCAGCTAAATCCACCGCCGACCTGAAAGTACTGGGTCGGGCGGAAATCAATGCCAACGAATTTCGGCTGGCAACCCCTGAATATACCGTTAATCTTGCGAGACACCGGCGTCACTTGCTCTGGCACCAACCGTGCCATGTCGTTGAACTTGGTCGTGTATTGTTGGTGGGTCATCGTTCCCGCTTCCAACTGCAGGAACTCTCTCTCAACTCTGTCCATCTCTCGACGAGGACTAAACTCCTCGATCACCATTCTCTTCAACTCCGACCACTTCATCTTCCCAATAGTTCTGCTACCCTCGGCCTGGACAATATTGTCCCACCAGCACAATGCCGTCCCCGTAAACGAGTGGGTAGCAAACTTTACCTTCTTATCCTCCTGGCAGTCACTGATATCAAGGACCGCCTCCATCTCCCTCACCCATTGGTGAGCATCAGCAGCCGTACCCGATCCATCGAAAGTCGGAGGCTTGCATCTCATAAATTTCCCGTAATCACAACCCCGGGCTGTCCCCCTAACCTGCTCTTCCTCCTCTTCCTCTTCGTCATCAGACAATACCGTTTCTGCCTCTGTCTGTTGCTGTCTACCGGAGGACCGTCTCCTCCTCGTCTATCCTCCTCTCGTACTGCCTTTATCGCTTCGGTCATTACAGTCGGTAATATCGTCTGCATAACCTGGTGTACTTCCTCAATCACTGTCTCTTTTACCGAGGCTCTCAACTTGGCGCTTTCGTCCGTCTCTTCCTGGTGAGGAATCTCGTTCTCCTCACGAACTACTTTCTCTTTCCTAGATCTCCTCGCGTGATACGCGGCTCATCACCACGTTCACCATCACGGGAAGCATCAGATGATCTATCACCGACCATCTTCTATCACACTGAAAGATTAAAACCACCAACACGGTCATTCAAGGAAATAGCTCAGTTTATGTTAAGTACAGTAAGTCCCTAATTACAGTGGCCAGTTGTGATTAGCCACTTACTCTACTCTTCGTACCCTGAGCATCACCTATCCTGACTACATTAGTATCTCAGTCTAACAGTACACATCATTCACATAACAAGCGCACATAATACCAGTTAATCTTTTAAGAAAATACCTGATGGCACACACGACTACTCAGATGGCATTCTCATTCTCCCTGTCCCATTCTCAGTTTAAGTCTAGGTTTATTATAAAAAATTTACCCATTTTACTTAAACTTTTGCTCTGATACCAACTTGTAAGGCCCCGCTCACCGGGCACCTTACTGTTGGTTCTTCATCGCACACATAACGTACATAATGTGTATAATCATAAAATACGCAGCGGAAATGATAAATTATATACATTCTCATTCATTCGTAAAAGTCATTACATCATTGACTCGATTACAAAATGCAGCTTTCTCTACTTTGTTTCTCCTCATAGGATCATACAGCGACCTCTAGAGGAGATATTAAGTTCAAAAACATAAAAATTTATTTTTATACTAAAGAATGTTCCTTAGGTAATTCCGTACATCGGAACCCTGACGGAATATTCTTGACACTCTCATGCAACATATTTCGTTGCATGTGCTACGCGCACGCTTCCAATGCGTGGCGAACTTATCAAAATCTAAAGAAGATTCCTTAAATAATCCCTTTTAGGGGATTACTCAAGGAATCTCGTAATGGCATGCAATGTGATGAGTTGCGTGCGTTATGGGCCCACAACACATGACGTTGCAGCATAATCAAAAAGCGAATGCCATCCCAAAAGAGCTGAGTAGTCGCCTCGTGCCATCCTCAGCAACACTACCTGCGAACTGGAAAACACATAAAAAGTCAGCGTTGCTGAGTGAGTTCTAGTTTTATAATAAACATACTTTCATTCTCATTAGCTGCTCTTTCATACATGTGTTCACACATCATACGTACACGTAGATAATATTATTATTATCTCATCATTCATTACTTACTTTCATTCGTGTACACTTCATCATTCTCATTCACTTTCATACATACATACTTTACATACTTTCGTACGTACTTTACTTTCATTCATACATACTTCACGTACTTTCGTACGTACTTTACTTTCATTCATACATACTTCACGTACTTTCGTACGTACTTTACTTTCATTCTTTACATTCATTACTTACGTTCGAACATTCATTACATTCATTCATACTTTCTTTACTTTCGTTCGAACGTTCATTACATTCGGTGACATGTACAAAACCCCACTTTCATCATACATACTACTGGTGCTGGACCTGTGGTGGTTAGCCACGAACGTTGTGCACAAAGCTGATCCAGTCACCTAGGGTAGATACATGCACCACTCATCTTTTCACTTTACTTCTAACATACGTTAGCCGAGTCTGTTGCAGTGCGCGACTGCTCACCTCAGTGACAATCTTATGATTGCCTGCTAACCGAGTCTCTTGCAACACGAAGTTGCTCACCTCATTGTCAATCTCAATGATTGACCCGATGTACATCCTTCGGGGTAGCTAACCGTACACCGTTGAGCTAACACCTGCCAGGGGTGTGCACCTCCTTCATTTTGCTTGCAAGCCTTTCTTACTCTCTTTCATTAATGCATGCATTCATTCATCATGTTCCTTCTTTCATTATCTTTCACTTTACGTTCTTAATACATTCGTTTCTTTTTCGTTCATTCATTCACGTAAAGTTATTAAAGATATAACACATATACATAAGGAACATACATACTTACATATCATCAGTATTCACCATTTATCATGGCAACATCATACTAACATACATACATCATACTAACATACATACATCATATATACACTTCTACATTCACTCACATCAGCCCTGTCCGGGCGACTGAACTACCACCAGTCGCATGTCCTCCATGCGACTGGGTCATGCGATTGGGCTACTCATGCGAATGGGTACTCAAACGTGCGATTGAACTTCCTTCCGTACGACTAGACACTATGCGACTGGGTTTATGCGACTAACTCTTAACCGTGCGATTGAACTACTCTGCGATTGAGCTTATGCGACCGAAACCCTCTGTCGCATCACCTATCGTGCGATTGAGACTCAATCAGGCGTTTGAGTCTCAGTCGGGCGATTGGACATCAACTATTACTCATTCGGCCGAATGGCCCTTCAGTCGCATAACCTAACTGGGCAGCGACTGGAGTTCTTCATGAACAGCAGTCGCGAACCCCCGCACCCAAACTCGTCTTAAACCCATTTTTAGCCCAAATCAACCCTCCCTAGCCTCAGGGATTCATACTAGGACATCATACAAGCATATACAAGTCCTACTACTTACTAGAACACATTACTCATGATTTTACCCAAATGGGTCAAACTTACACTATCTCAAAAATAGGGTTTTAATGTGTTTCCAGCCCCAAAATCGTTAGAAAACATGTAAATGAGGGGTCCTAGAACTCACATTGTCAGGTAGGAGTTGACGAGCTTCGAATTAGCTTGCTTCTCGACAATCGGGCAGCACTTTCCCCTCTTTCTTTCTCTTCTCGGTCTCTTTCTGCTCTCTTCCGACTGAAAATGGGGAGGAGAGTGGAGCTGCTCCCCTTTTATACCCACATCTCAGTCGCATCTGGTCCAGGGGCGACTGGACCTTCAGTCGCATGAACACTATGCGATTGGACCCCAATCGCACATGTTCCATGCGGCTCATACTCCATTCGGGCGGTTGAACTCCAATCGTGCGGTTGAGCTTCAATCGGCCGAATAGCCATGCGGATGACCTCCAGTCGCATAAATCACAGGCGACTGAGGCTCAGTCGCATAGCCTACCAAAAGGTCAAACTTTCGGGTGTTACAATGCGCAAGTATCCTAACCTGTTCAAGGATGTTGCCAGTACTTCTTAATTTTCAGGACGAAAATTCCTGTAACAGGGGGATGATGTGACAACCTGAAAATTTTTCGTGATTTAATATAAAGTTTATGTGATTTTACAAATTAGTTTTTGTATTTTATTATTATTTAATAATAATATTAATAATAATAAAAATAATGACAATAATAATAATAATATATTATTATTTAAAAATAATAATGTTAATAATGATAATAATAATAATAATAATAAAAATATTATTATTAATAAAATAATTTATAAAATGATTAAATTGAATTAATAAAGTCCAGGGGGTTATTTGAAATTTTTAAAACATGTTTTAAAAGCTTAAAACATAAAATTTAAAACATTTGAAACCTCAGGGACCAAATGTGTAAATATTGAAAACCCAACCCCCATCCCCGTCGACCCACTGTTCCGGCAACAACTCCGGCAACCCTCCGGCCAACCTCAAACGCCCAAAACACATGTTTTTAATCAAATTAATTGCCACTGAACCGTTTACCAGTGAGATTCGAACCCTCAACTCACAATAATTCGGGAATCAAACGATAATGCGATCTACACACCCACGTGAACAATGTCGGCAGCTTTACAGCCTTCGAATTGCACTGAGGCTGAATAATTAATCGAATTGATCTCACCTAAATCATCCTATAAGTAATACCAATCGAATGACACTACGAATTGCATCTAAACAACAGCATACTTCGAATTCGATTCATCTTTCCCCCGCGACCTGCAACACACTCAAACTCTTACTTAGACCTATTATAAGTCACAATTGACAGAGGGCAATTGATCTTTGACCTCGTTTGAAGCTACCTGTGAAGTGAATTTGGTTAACATCACCATTTGATTTCCAAATCAACACCACAAGAACCGCGGCTCGTTCATCCAGTGTTCATCATCAATCAGACAACTTTCGGGTAATTAAGTACATCAATTAGATCGGTTTATCATGGGGAACAAAGGCCCCATGATTCCATCCATTATCATAATCGATGGCTTGTTCAATTTGATCGATTGTGATTTAGGGTTCTTGAATTGGGGATGAACATTCGGGGTTGTGTTTAAATTTAATCGGGTCCGTGTTCTATTCGATATGGAGCCTTTGGCTCACTGGTTTGTGTGCGTGATTGTGAACAGGAGGTCAAGGGTTCAAACCCTGCCCTCAACAATTATTTTTTTTGAAATCTTTTTGAGCCATTTTAAAAATACAGAAAATTATTAGAAATTATAAAAATAAATTTTATAAACTTTGTTAATTTTATAAGTTATTTAAATATATTCTGGAAAATTATTTCATTAAAAACCTTATTATTTATTTATTTATTTACTTATTTATTTATTCATAAAATTGTTACAAAAGGTTATAAATTGTTATTTTTATAAAAATGGATGCGAAATAATGATTTAAATCCTCAAAGTATTAATAGACACTATATTATTAGTTATGGATTAATTATGATAAAATAAACACAAATTAGATTTTATAAATTTAAATATTTATAGAATCTTACAAAATTAAATATAAATTTACATAGTTAAATAATGTTTATAATTTTTTTTTAGAATATAATGATATGTTAAAAATCATTATTAAACTAATTAAATATTATGAAATGTAAATCTTTAGTTATTAAAGAATTAACAAAATAACTAAATGATTTAGTTATATGTTTATAACAAATCCCGAAAACCAAACCTTAGATCGATTGAACTCCAGGTTCAAGATCTAACTTATTTAGGTAATGGAATTGTATTTGTTTGCTTATGTGAATTATAATTCCTTAGCAGGAATTTACTAGCTTGTCAACATCACATACAAGGACTGAGGTGAGTTCATAACTATTCCCCTTTTTAATCATTTAAATATTTTGGGGCTGGAATACATGTTGTAATTAAATGTACAAATTATTTTTGTGTATTATGTTAAATAATAATTGGATCACATTTATGATTACATATGGTTATTATGAAAATCCTTCTGTGTAAACTGGGCTATAAGGCAGGGATCTTTTGGATAGTACTATCGGGGAGTGACTAACCCCCACAAAGGTTTGGACATGTGGTCCTTATCAGATGCACAAAGATCTCGCTGTCATTCGGGATGACAATATCTGGTGTGAGAAGGCAGATTTTGCGCTATATAAGTTTTGCCATTATAGTTCCACTTACCACCCATATGAGGATAAATGTAAAGAGAGGATTCGCGCCCTCTGATTTGAATTATTAAAACTGGCATAATACACATAAAAGGAAAAAGGAAAATTAAACTATGATACATGGGCAAATCTTATGTGATGGATTTGTTGGGCTTGTACATAGTGGGTATGTGGGATAGCGGGTTCACCTTATTAAAAAAGGTTCCGACAGGCTATTCATATACCGGTGAGTAAATTAAACTCACACTTTGACAATAAACCCTTCTTTGAATGATAATGGATGATTTATCAAATATGTTTTACTTACCTATGAACTCACCAACCCTGTGTTGACACTTGATTTACATGTATTCTCAGGTATCTATTAGGAGCTTTTGGACGAGCACGTAGGATCATATAAGAGCTCCAGATACATATTGGTTATTAACAAGACATGATTAGAAGTATTGTTAAGAAACAATATATATATTATTTCCGCTGCGTATAATACCTAATGCTCTGATTAATAATGGAATGGTTATCTAAAACTCATCATATAGATAACTGCATCTCATGTGTAACTACTGTGTTCGATCCTGTTTGCTCACCCCTCCGTGATAGATTCCAGACCCGGAATTTGAGGGTGTGACAAAAATTTTGGGGAGAATGTGTTTTAACGGCTACCTACATTATAATCGTTTGCCATCAGAAGCCATTGGTAACACAACTCCTTATGAAGTGTTGTATAATCAAAGGCCCGATTATGATTATATGAGGGTTTTTGGTTGTCTCGCTTATTATAGAAACACAGAAACAAAAGGGGATAAGTTTGAAGAGAGGGGAAGACCAGGCATTTTCTTAGGATATCTTAGAGGTACCAAGGGATACAAAATTTATGACATAAAACGTCATAAAATTATTATCTCTAGACATGTGAAATTCATTGAAACCGTTCATCCCTTCAAAGATTTGGCACATAGAGAACATGATGAAGATGTTTTTAAATTCCCCACTTCATGGGATGTCGAAGACGATCCGAAAGGTGTGGTAAGCGAGGATATAGGTCCAAGTCCAAGACCGGAAACTAATGCGCAAATACATGAGACCGAGCCCACCGTGGAAGTGGAACATGACTTAAATACTGAAGAAGATCATGGTTTTAATTTTGAAAATGGAGCTGGGGCCGTAAATGAGAACTTTGAAAGCAGTTTTGCTAATGGGCTAGATAATGGCCCCTTGAATGTTGAACTCATGGAAATTTTTGTTGAAAACCTTGGGCAAGCCAGAGAAAAACGAAGCATCAAACAACCTAAACATTTTTCGGATTACAAAGTTGATCTTCCTCCATCTCTAGATCATGCACAACCGAAAAGTAATCAAGAGTCTTCTACAGTACACCCATTAACTAATTTAGTCTCATATGATAATTTTTCTAACAAACATAAAGCTTTTCTTTCAGCCATTAGTTCAGATAAAGAGCCAAAATGTTTTGCTCAAGTTGCTAAAGATGATAGGTGGGTCAAAGCTATGCAAAAAGAAATTCAGGCTCTCGAAGAAAATGGAACATGGTCCTTGGAGGAGTTACCGAAGGGAAAACGAGTCACAGACTCTAAATGGGTCTACAAAATCAAACATAAACCGAATGGTGAGATTGAAAGATTTAAAGCACGATTAGTGGCTCGAGGGTTTAAACAAATGGAAGGAGTTGATTATCATGAGACTTTTGCACCAGTTGCAAAATTGACCACTGTTTGAACCCTTTTAGACGTTGTTGTTAAACGAGATTGGATCATTCATCAGTTGGATGTCGACAATGCTTTCTTACATGGAGACCTCGACGAAGAAATGTATATGAAAGTTCCTCAAGGCTTTCATAAAGATAAAGAAACGAGAGTATGCAAATTAAAGAAATCCTTATACGGATTAAAGCAAGCTTCTAGAATTTGGTACCAAAAGTTCACATTTGCTCTTCATGAAATGGGTTTTAAACAAACAAAGTCAGATCACTCATTGTTTATTTTCAAAGATGGTGACACACATATAACGGCTCTTATATATGTTGATGATGTGATCTTGGCAGGGAACAACATGAATAAAATTCAACAAATCAAGGATTATCTTAATACAAAATTTGGTATTAAAGATCTTGGTGCGTTAAAGTATTTTTTGGGAATCGAGGTGGCTCGCACGAAAGAAGGTTTGGTTTTAAGTCAAAGGAAGTACACTTTAGACATCCTTGAAGATTGTAGAATGCAAGGTTGTTGACCCAGTCAATTTCCTATGGAGCAAAATATGAAACTCAGTAAGGATGATGGAGGGCCTCGTGTTGATGCTGGCCAATATCGAAGGCTTGTTGGTCGGCTGTTATATCTCCAAGCAACATGACCGGATATTGTGTATTCTGTTAATATTCTTAGCCAATTTGTGGCTGATCCCCGACAAGCTCATTTGGAAGCCACAAACCGGGTTATTCGTTATTTAAAATGTACACCTGGTCAAGGGATTTTACTTCCAAAAGAAGGAGGAACAAGTCTTATTACTTACTGTGATTCAGATTGGTTGGGATGTCCTTTTAGTAGAAGGTCTCGCACGGGTTATTTATTGCTTTTTGGAGGGGCACCGGTCTCATGGAAGTCAAAGAAACAGTCTATGGTGTCTTGTTCTTCTGCCGAGGCAGAATATCGGTCGATGGCATCCACGGTGAGTGAAGTATTATGGATAAGATGGTTGTTAAGTGAGCTCGATGTTGGTCAGCGGGGACCAACGTCTCTTTTTTATGACAATCAAGCCGCCCTACACATTGTCAATAACCCTGTTTTTCATGAACGCACAAAACATGTTGAAATGGATTGTTACTTCGTACGTGAACGAGTAGAATCAGGAGAAATTCAGCCCCGAAATATTGACACCAAATCCCAAATTGCTGATTTGTTTACAAAAGCCTTGGGTGCTCAGCAGTTGCGCAATCTACTTGTCAAGTTGGGTGTTCGAAATCTTCACGCTCCAACTTGCGGGGGAGTATAGAAAACTATTATTTTTATATATCTTTTCTATATATAGGTTAATATCTTGTTTAGCAAGCTAGAGATCCTATTTACTGTGACAAAATTGATGGAGCATAAAACACTGTTCTCTAAAAACATTATAGATGAACAAAACCAAAGGTAACAGTGGATGCAATTTCTGGTATGAGACTAATTATAAAGGCTTCATTAAGTTGGAGATTGGAATGGTATTGCTTGATATATACACTCATATTATTCAAAACAAATCTGAAAACCGTTTAATTGCATGACAGAATGCTTTGGGAATAGCTCTCTCTATCTCATACTGATACCTGTCAAATTCGTAGCTAATGAATCTCTATATTTTTCAACTCTTTCCCATCACGCAAGAAGATTTTCTTGCACAAATCTAGTAGTTATTTGTCCCGTCGATCTTGGGTGAACTGATGACATTAATGCTCTAAGACCAAGAGTTTTCACAGGCAAAGCTATTAAAGTTGCCCCCTCTCCTTCACTTGAATTCTAGCATTCTGCTCTTCAAGAGTAAGATTGGTTCTTATAGCTAGAAGTTGCCTTTCACAATTATATAATCAACTTACTATGATTTGATGCCATTCTATTTAATAATAATAAATGCTTCGTTGCTATGGAGATTGGCATGGTATAACTTGATACATGAAATTGTTAAAATGTAAAATTTTAGAAGTTTTGTGAGTTTAACTAAGATCAAGTTTCTGGTATTGTTAATTTCAATTAGTAAAATTCAGCCAAATAACTTTATAATGGATACACATGATATGATGATATTGCGGATATGACCGGTAATTAGTGATGGGAACCAAACATGTATGAAAATTAATATGAGACATGATCAAGTATGTGAGTGAGATTATCAAAATTCGTTTCATATCGACGTACCCATTATCTATACTATATATAAAGCATATGAGAGGGGTATTTTAAGATAGCATATAATTAAGAACAATTACTTCACTCAATGCATAAGATACAACCAATTTTAAGGGTAAAATAGTATTTTTAATATTATTTACAGATTACCCATTACAATTAGTTACATAATAACCTTACACTTACTGTAAATTACATAAAATTTTACATTATCTACCCATAAACCAAAAAAACTTAATTTGTTTTAAGATTTCAGCTATATCTTTTAATCTATCATCCAATCGTAACCTGTGTATTTTTTAAACGCTTTGGTGTAAATTTTTTGCTGAATCGATCTGTATTTTGTAAGGTACAATAAGTTAATGCGTAAATATACAAGTTGTCATGCAAAACCCATTTATTTGGAGTTTTAAATTTTAGCTTAGAAAAAATATAATAGACTCTGTAAAATTACTATAATAATAACAAAAATTAGAAACATGTGTTGGATGTAAAATGTTACCCTGCCGTATTGCGCGGGCACTATTCTAGTCATCTCTATGTAAAGATTATATAATAATTTTAAGAGTTGATTTCCGCTGCGGTCCACCTTTTGTTTTTCTAATATAATTAATTTTGAAAGATCAATATTTGTAAATCTGTATTTTTGAAACAAGCGAATTCCACGTTTTTAATTGTTATACAGCTTCGTTTGAGACAAAATAATATAAAAAAAAATTGCATCTAACAACAACTTATTCGTATATATTCATTATTGACAGACACCCACTATCTTATATTTTGCTATGAGTATTAATATTTTGGTTGCACTCATTATTGATTTGTTTCTTTCACAACAAAAGTTAACAAACTTCTAACTAAACTAATATATAAAGTAACCAGTCTATAATCAACAAAATCAAAATGAATTATAATTAAACAGTACTTGATGCATGGATATGCTAAATCTATTAACATTACTAGCAAGGGTAGAAACACATATAATACATTACTTGAAAAAATAAAAAATAAATAGTTCAGTAATAAAAGTTTACTAATTAAACAAAGAATTTTTAAGTTATAAGTAATAAAGTATAACAATAATATTGAAAATCAAATAAATGAGAGAAAAGAATATTAGGAAGCTAAAATTTTGATCCTTGACAACATAATACTTATTATTAAAAGAGTATGTTATTGGTATACCCAATTTAATTTCATCATCTCTATATTTCTTTATACATACGTATAGATACATGAAGAGAAATAAAGACGATAGTGTATTAATAACAAAAACGAATGTTTGTGTAATATAATTCTTATTAAAAATAGAGATATTGTTTTTAATTTAATAATAATAATGATATTATTATCATTATTATTATTATTATGGTACCAGGCTACCACACAATACGAACGGGCTAGAAGAAAGGAAAAGGAATAGTGTAATAGCTGGTTGTCAACTTGTCAAATGCTGAAAATGAAACTGAAAAGCATATATCCAGCTTATACCAGCATGCTTTTGTATGGATTCTAATCCAAAGTAAAAGCAAGTGAACTCATTATATGTGGCTTCTAACCTAACCAAATATTTAATTTTAGAGATGCTTTATGGACATGATATACATATACACATAAATTATTATTTAATATTTAACATTATCAAATGCATATTTTTTATGTTGTTCTTAAAACAAACATCTGTAACAAATAACCTTCAAATAGATATATTTGTCTTCAAATGGTTTTCTGGCATAATATATAGAATGTTGGATTTTTAAGTGGTTCACGTAATTTCTCCGGTTACATGTTCTTCTGCTTATTAAAAAAAAAGAAAAAGAAAAAATACTACAAAAGAACCAGCATGATGCATGAAAAGAGTCAAAAGACCACACAGTTCATAGAAGTCAACCGAAGTTCTAGAACCCAATTGAAACAACAAAATTTGTTGAAATAAGATATAAAATTGTAACTATTTCCAATATTAATTATGTTTAATTAGAGGCATTATTATTTATTTTCTATTATTACTTTGCCATAAAGCCCTAGCAATCCAGTTCTTCTACAACCTAACAAATATAAAAACTTTGTATTATTTTTTAGTTTCTCGTGACAAAAGAAATATTAAGAATGTAATTTATAAAGGTTCTACAAGTAATTATTATGCTTTTAAGAATATAAAAATAAACAACTAAATACAATATGATTAGAGATAATCATTTTATTTATAGTTCCAAAGTTACAATTAGAGTGGTAAGTTGTTTTAGCTCTATGATAACGTTTAATAGTTTAAATTATGTAAACGACAAATAATAAAGTAGGTTAAATGTTCGTTCAAAAATTTCAATTATCATTCTACACTTCCGTTTGTTTGACAGTTTTACAAACCAAACAATTCTATAAAAATCATTACTTCAATCAAACATATGATAACATCAAAAACTTTTTATATTCGGCTTTTCATTTATAGATTTTACATAGAATTTTTTAGTGTTTCTCTAATTAATAATAAAGAAAAAAGGTTAATGAATGTATGACCGCCAGCTATCAATCATAGCCTAACCTAATATCATTCAACTTTAATGTCTTTTATAGAACCCGAAAATGTCATTGTATAATAAATAATATAAGTTCAATAATTGAAACTTAAAATGGTTATTGGTCATCTTTCTTTGCCTATAAATAGGAAGGCTATCTCCAAAGCAACTAAAACACAAATCAGTGAACTCTACCTACTTTGTAAGCCATGGCCATCTCCAAGTGTTTTGTTCCTCTTTTTCTTCTCTCTATGCTTCTTCTTGCTCAAGCTCATGAAATGGTATTCTTACCCTCTTCTTTTTGTTCTTTCTACTTGAAAACATGATTTAGTAGTTTAAATATATATGTATGTCAGTATGTATGTATATGTACACATATATGTATAGTAAATTATGCTATTTAAAAGATGCATGTTTGATTTAGTGTAAGTATTAATAATATTCTCATTAATTAGCTATTGTTTATATAAATTTACCGTTGTGTTTTACATCAATCATAAAAATTTCATCGTTTTCAAATATTATATTCACAAGTAACTATAAATATATAAATATATTTACGAGGTGTTTACTTGAATTGCCTTAAATACAACATGTTATCGTGGCCTTGTTTATGAAAAAACTAACCACGTAAATCTTTTTCCTTACACACATCTAACATCTAAAAAGTGCTTTTTTTATTTTATGAAAACTTTTTTAATTCTTTTCTGATTCTTATTAAAATTTGCAGTTTTATGTATTATAGTATATTGTAAATTACTTCAATCGTGTGATATACTTCACTGCCTGTGTCACAGGTGAATGAACTTGATGGAAATGGTATAAGTGATTCAAAAATAGGTAAGTGACATACTATTCATTATTATCTTTATTACAAAGACAAATAAATTAATATATAGAAATTAAGTTTATGTAACTAAATATAATTAAAAAATTTTGTCTTCAGATTGTGGTTCAGCATGTAAGGCGAGGTGTAAGTTATCATCGCGACCAAACTTGTGCCACAGGGCATGTGGGACTTGTTGTGCCCGTTGCAGCTGCGTTCCACCGGGTACTTCGGGTAACCAAAAGGTTTGCCCTTGTTACTATAACATGACGACCCATGGTGGCAAAAGAAAGTGCCCTTGAAGCTTGTATTATTGGCCATCTTTGATGAGATGCATTCTCTACATATGTTAATATGTGTTGTATATTTTTGTTCTCCTAGTCTTGTCCGACAAGTGTTTGTCGTTATTCGTACGTGTGAATGTTAATAAGGTCAACTTCAGTGTAACTTGGTTGAAACTATATTATTTTGTGCAATAAAAGCTTGGAAAATTGTAGTTGATGTGATTATCATATTGTATATGATATAATTACAAAATTGTACTTGATATACTTACCATTTTGATGTATTTCTTTTTATATTATATATTCACATGGAATATATTTAAGGTGGTGTTTGTTTTTTAAGAAAACATCTTTCTCACCTCTTCATCTGCGCGCATGCAGACGCGGGAAGAGGTTTTGAGTGCGCAGACTGTTTGTTTTTTGGAAGACGTTTCATTAAAAAACGTCTGCGCGAGGTCTTCTTGGTGCAGACATGGACACTAGTCTTCAGGCGGGTAGAGGTTTCATCAAACCTCTTCTCCCTAATCACAAAACACAAAACACAACCAGCCACCTCCCCCCCGACCGCCGGTGAGTCGCCGCTGCCCTCCCCCAACCGCCGATGTGCCGCCTCCCCTCCCCCAACCGCCGCTGCTGCCCTCCCCTCTGTTGCCCTCCCCCTCCGCTGCCCTCCCTGCTGATGAGTGAGATTTTATACCATCCTTCTGCTGGACGAGGTGGTGGTGCCGGCGATTGAGAGAATTAAAGGTCGTCGGAGATCGGTGGTGGTCGCCATTGGTCATCAAATGGTCGGATTATTGCAGTAAAAAAGGGCGAAACTTGTGAGAAAAAGAATGGGGAAAAACTGTGGACGAGGTGGTGGTGGTTGTTTGCGGTGGGGGCTGGTGGTGGTTATTGGACGCCATTTGGATCAAACGGCGGTGGTATTTGGTAAGAAGAGTTATGAGCCAATGAATTTTAAATGGAAGAAGAGATCGGAATGTGACCTTTTTATGATGGATGTGGAACTATTTAACTGTTGAGAGAAGTAAATGGCGGATTATGTGATGTCAGGCATCTTTTTAGTCAACTGTATTTTTGTGAGTCCATTTTAGAGCATTTTAAACGTGGTCCGCACACCGCAAACGTTTTCCTGTAAAAAAAAAATAAACAGCACCTAAATTTTAGAGCATTTGTGTTACGTTTCTCATATTATTGTGAGTGCATTTTTTATATTATAAAAATGGTTTGTGAGTGAAGAAAAGAGAAAATATAATATAATATAAATTTAAAAAAATATTATTTAATTGAAAATAAAAGATAAAAATAATAAATTTTAGTACTTTATAAGGACAATAATGAGAAACCTGATGCGAATGTTCTTATGCATGTAAAATTTATCGAAAAATATGATCACAATATTTTATAGCCCTAAATACTTTGAATAAGATTTATCGATTATTTTTTTTATATGTAATTAATTTTAGTTAAACAAGTTTTTTTACGAGTAAACATACTAAGTCACTTATCAATGTTTTAAATCATTATAACTGCACTTTTCTGAATTTGAAACAATGTTTTTTTTTTATATAAGACAGAACTAAGTCACACTAGTACAAACATCAATTTTTGAGGCGGTGATATTAATCTTTCGAGGTGGTTTTTAACCGCCCTAAGAAATAGCGCTTCAAAAAATAACTAATTTTTCGAGACAGTTGATTACCTACTCTAATAAATGAACATTGACCGCCCCCAAAAAAATTAGGGTAAGAGGTATTGGCATCCGGAGTTTCACTGAATAATTTTAATTTTTATAATTTTCTATGTAAATCTGTTTGACACTAAAAGATAATCATATAATTAATGGTGTTTCTTGAAGTTTTAAGAAGTTAAAATCCAAGATCTAATCTATAGCATGATACAAGATGACCTTCAAAACACTGAATACACAACCAATTGTATTGTAACTATACAACAAATAGATCTACAGAAGAGAGTCTGAAAATGATTCTGGTGGAGAGGCTCGCGTGGATCCTCCAGCGGTCGGAGAACGCCTTTTCATGCACCACCTCTCCTCTGTGGTGCAAGTCACCGCCAACTCGTCTGAGTCCTGTTCATTCACCGGGACAAACACACTAGTCTCTTGTCACACCCTCGCTTATAGCGGAAACACGAGGATGCGACGGACGGGATCGTCATAACACTTGGTATAATTACAGAGACATAATATATGCAAAATCCTCGTGTCATGATGTCGCCCGACACAATGGTGACTTGTGTCGTGGTTAGTCAATTCCACGACTATCATAGTCTTATTGATTCTATAATCCAAGATACACAGTGTTCAAATATGAAAACAAATGACAAACAATACTAATGCAAATCTATTGAAATCCTGAGGGTCTCTGCTAAGGCATCTGCTCTAGCTATCCTCTCTGATTATGATCATCTGAAAAGATATGCTCAAAAATGTCAACACATAATGTTGGTGAGTTCCGCAGGTTTAAATTGAAAACATGTAATTGATGCTGTATAGAATTTGATGTGGAATCATACTGCAAGCAAAAACCACATAACATGTGTTTTAGACAACCAAACCTAATGACGTTATGCATATAAATTAGACGGAATATATTCACCCATGGCCTGATTGCTGGCAGCTGTGTTAGTAAATCGTAAGTTAACCAATCGTCGATGGGTGGGGGTGTCAACCCAGTAGTACTACTAATACCTATCCGTTGGTTCCAAACCTGGAATTAATGGTTGTAAGAATAGAATAACACCATGTATGTATTAGAGTATGAGAATAGTATCATGTTGATTCCAAGTATGAAAATTGTATGTAAGATTGTACAGCATCGAAAACGGGTGAGCATACTTTTCCCCCATTGATTGAAAAACATTGAAAACTTGAATAAGCATAAAAAAGGGCCACGAAACTCACCTTGAATTAAGATTTATATGAAATGAACAAGAGCTTCAAAGAATAAGGCAATGCACGATCAAACACGATCAATACCTATTATTAATTGTAATTAAGTCTTTAAAATGTGTTCATTGCGAATAAATACATTCGGTCAGATTCGAGTCGGTTCTGTTTGACACGCACATGATTTGATTAACAAACAACATCATGTAATAATAATATTACTAATACTGATATTAATAATAATGATGGTATTGTTATTAATGAAATAAAAATAATCATAATCATAATTATAATAATAATAATTGTATTATTACCGAATTATATTCGTAATGATATAGTAATATTAATAGAGTTAATAATATTGATAAGAATAAGTATAATGATAATAATAATTTTTTAGTCTAATCTATTAATTAAGGTATATTTTATAGAAAAATAAACTATAGTTATATTTGTAAATAATTTGTGAAAATATAATTCCTACATTTATCACGATTAATCCATAATTAAAAATAATATAATGTTCATTAATAGTTTGATGATTTAAAATATTATTTAAAGTCCATTTTTATAAAAATAACTATTTATAACATTTATAATAATTATATAAGAAAAATAATTAAAAAAGGTTTTTAAAAAAATAAATTTCCAGAAAATAATTAGATGATTTTAAAAATATTAGGATTTTATAAAAGGAGTTTTATATTTAATCTGATTTTTCTTACCATTTATTTAAAAGAATCCATTTTATATAAAAAATATAATTAAAATAAATGTCTTCGTAATATTATTTTATAAAGGTTTAAATTTAAAGAAAAATTACAGAAAATAAGGTTGATGGTTTAAAAATAAACAGAGTTTATAAAAATGATTTTTATAATTTTTAAGAATTTTTCTATAATTTTTAAAAGCTTAAAAAGGCTTCAAAAAAATAATTGGGGGTGCCCGAGGTCGAACCCGGGACCTCCAACTCACACTGCCGTACACCTACCAGTAAACCAAGGCCTCAGCCGTGTTAATGCCCGGTTTCGTTTATTTTTAAACAATTTTAACCCATTTCCCCAATTTCGAAGAACTCTAACTCGATTTACCCAAAATTGAACCCCAATTCGAAGTTAATAATCAAATTAATGTTGGGGCTTTTAATCCCCATGTAAAAACGAGTGTAATGATGTGTTTAATTACCCTGATTGATGATGAATTGGAGGTGAATGGATTATGAACAAGCCGCGACCGAGGTTGAGTTCGAACAGTGAGCAATTGATGATGATAATCAAATTAAATTTGCAGGATCATTCTAAAGTTGTTAACAAGCAAAAACCCTCTGTTAATTTGGGTTTAGAATGCTCAAAAGATGGGTTTCGACTAAGTTGCAGGTTGCGAAGAGGATGAAGATTGAACTCTATGATTGTGTTCGTTTTATACCAATTTGAACTCAGTGGACGATTGGAAACGACAAAATGATCATAAATATGCGTTTTCTTTTGATTATTTTAGTGTTTTAGTGCCCGATTATTGCGGTTTCTTCGGCCGAAAGTGAAAGGGATCGATTAGTGGTTCTATGAGCTGTAATTCAACCGATTAAAGTGTGTGTTAGGTTCGAATTTTATCCACGAACGATTTGGTATGGTTTTTGGTGTTTAAAATAGACGTTTTTGCGGCTTTTGGAGTCGCCGGAGGCCGCCGGAGGGCCGCCGGAATAGTGTGCCGGAATCACGGGGGTGGGCGGGGTAGGTTTTGTAACTTATACAATTTACACCAATGGTCCCCGAGGTTTACTTTGTTATTATTTTATGTTATAACTTTCAATTTAAGTTTCATAAATTACACCATTACCCCCTGGACTTTTATTATTATTATTATTATTATTATTATTATTATTATTATTATTAATATTGTTATTATTATTATTATTATTGTTGTTGTTGTTGTTGTTGTTGTTGTTGTTGTTGTTGTTGTTGTTGTTGTTGTTGTTGTTGTTGTTGTTGTTGTTGTTGCTGCTGCTATTATTATTAATATTATTATTATTATTATTATTATTATTATTATTATTATTATTATTTTTATTTTTATTTTTTATTTTTTTGTAATTATTGGAATTAACATCGTATAAAATTAACTTTTCATTAAAAAAATACGGGATGTTACAGTCTGCCCCTGCTTTAGGAAATTTCGTCCCGAAATTTTAATCACGAGGAGCCTGAAACGAAAAGATGAGGATACTGAGATTTTATTTGGTCCTCACATTCCCAGGTGAACTCTGGGTCACGTTTAGATTCCCAGCGGACTTTGACAATAGGTATCCGGCTTTGTTTCATTTGTATAGAATCTTTTACAAGATTCTTGACGTAATGTATGCCAATTTGAACTCTTCCAGAGAATCGCGAGACTCTTTTAAGATTTGGCATATGGAACGTTAGAAAACGATGACGAGTTACCATGGTATGTTAGACTTATAATCACAACTTCCAGAATATAATTTCGTGGTAAAGTGAAGTCTAGAAATCATTAAAAGACCAGCAATGATAAGAAAGGTTATTCGTTGGAATTTAAAAATCCCAAACGTCACCATATGAAACGACCTTAACGCATATCTTGTGAATATGTATTTCTCCTGTGACCAACCATCGGTCTAAGAACAATACGCTATGCGAAGATCTTGGAATGAGTTCACGACGATGGTTATGAATATTATTAAAACAGGGGATGAATCAGTCATTCAAAATAACGATCAATGTTTTAATCGTCATACCACGGTATACGAACATTTGAAACAGATACAAGTAATTTTCTCAACGTTGTGAGATAATGGGTCGAATTGAATTTTTAGTCACTCGGACTATAATGCACCAATTTGTCATCATGACCTCTAAGATAAGAAGCATTTTAGTTGAAAGGAAGGTTAAACAGGAGATCCATAGGATCACGAAGGTTAGGTCTGGTCATATGTGAAGGTAAGACACTTGGACACATACCAAGTTACATCTTTTCCTTTAGGCCAAACCGCTGTCTACAAGTTACGAAGGTTTATGAACCTTTATATCCACATTGCAATGAGGATAATAACGAGTCTTGTTGTTCGAATTCAAGATAGAGTTTTAAATATTTCCAAGGTTAAGGATTCAAAAGGGGTTCAAGAAGTGACGCGAATAATAGGAAAGGTATTTGTAAACATGTTTTGCAAGGTAGCAATATCTAAGTAAGTTTACATACGCAGTTCAACAAACCATGAGTTTAGCTGAGAACATTTACATGACTAGAAAGTCATGTTCATAAGTTGATAATATCTTTAGCAGAGGGATTGTTTAGGAAGGCTACCATCGCACAATCACGTTTTGATGATAACTCAAAATGAAAGTCGATGGATAAGGAATAAATGTTTCCATATATCTAGGTCAAAATATGAGGATAAAGGGAGGGAAATCAATTTAAGAATTTTAAGTGCTCCAAGCTTGGAATCAAAATCAACTTAATACGATAGGGTCTCCTTTCAGGTTCAGAGATCATGCTTTGGCTTGATAGGTCGAATCACCAACATTGGTTCACCCTTCAAGTTACTTCTTGCTTCTCGTTACTTGATTACAACCATGGTAAGTTGAAGATCAAGAATTGAGATTAGTCATCAAGGTATGGAATTCTTGCCTATCTTGATAATAACAAGAAAACAATCGAAGGTTGACATTTGTCACCAAAATACGGGTTTCATTTCCTATTTTGGTGAGATCATGTCACTTGTGAAATGTAAGTTCCAATGAGAATAATTGAAGTCAATCCTTAAGATAAGTAAGTCACCCTAATCCAGAGGATGAAATTTCACAAAACAAACAAATGGGAAACCATTTATCGAAATAGAGATTCATCAAAGCAAGGGAATCTCCCCTGCTTTGATGAGATAGAATCATTTAGGAGATACGAGTGTTCTTAGTCATAGGTTGACTTGCAAACTCTTGCATTTCTCACGGTGCAAGCAGTATGAAGTTTGACTTAACGACGAAATGAAATTAATATCAATTAGGAATTCGGAAAATTTCAAGTTACATCAGTGTAACAAAGGAAAAATCATGCTTACAAGCTTAAGATCGAAGTTCGAGATAGCAGAATTTGTTATGATGGTGTTCAAATCTTGAATAATTTAAATCAGGAAGACGAAATCAAGGACAAGAATGATTAAAATGAGATGTGAACATTCGATTCACAATCGAAGGAAATACATGGACTTCTCAAGATATAAGGTCAGCCATAACCTTATTGAAGACACGCGTACTTATAAGTGGTAACAAGGTTATAATTAGTTTATTCGATTATTGAGGTGAGTGACCACTTATAAAATATTCAATTAACAAAGTATCCCGATATGTAGGAATTTCACCTACAGCATTGCATGTTCTTAGTTATAGGACACATTCTTAAGAGGATTTGAGAACCGTAAGTAACGGTTTAAAGTTTTGAAGACCATTCGGTGTTTAGGAAAGTGTTCTCGATGTTTTCGAACCACTGTAGTAATCCGGTAGCTCCTTCGGTTCCACTGAACTTAGTGGGGTTGCAAGAACTGAAATGCTTGTAGGTACAAGCACGTGGAGGGTTAGGACAAACAGAGATTTGAGCAGGGTTCGCGCCTTGATACAGATGAGTTAGGAGGGTTGGTATGACCGCAGCAACCTCACGTGCTACAATAGCAGTAATCTTACGGCCAGAGTTTCCAGATCGGGATCGGTTTTGACGAGTAGACATTTTGAAATATCATTAAGATATTTTATGAGAATTGGGCAATATGAGCTATACAACATGAAAACAACAATCGGGAATTTAGCATAATAATAATGAGATGTTCCGTGTGTAATCGTTTGATTCGTAAATCAAAGCGAGTACGTTGACTAATCACAACATTAAGTCAACCACAACTTTGTTGAAGACATGCGTTCCTATAAGCAGATACTCATCCCACTCTTCCGACCTTGCATGTATTGGGTGGTGAGACACAGACTTTAGCGAGATTTTGAAAACCACGAATAACGATTCAAAGCTCATTTTGAAAATTATTCGATTTAGACACACAATGCCTTGACTATGATTTAAGATTTGTGTGTGCTTTGATAGGAATCAAAGTATAAAAAGAATCACATATTGTTCCACTCATCAAGTTTCAATAACCCATGCTTCGGTCCATCAAGATCATTACGTAGCCTAGTTTAAGCACATTCTTAGTATACCGGTGATGTTTATATATAGGGTTCCCCGCAGCATTCCCACCACATCTATGATATACCTTGAATGACGCTTAAACTGGTTACATAACATCCTAATTTTCCTTAGCATCATCCAAAAGAATAACGTAATATAAGTTTAATGAGAGCTACCGCAACTTATGTATAGGCGATTTTACCAGTTATAAATGGCTACAGTCAAACCTATACATCGGTTCCACACGGGAATTGATGGCTGTAAAGAAAACATTCCCAAGGTGTAAATAGTTTAATGTGATGTAGCAAGATCCACAAAGCGCATACGTATAGTTTACAACCAAACCAATCCTTAGGTCCCATTACCGGAACTAATGGTTGTAGTGGATGCTCGGCAAAGAAGAACCACAAAGTAGACCCACAAAGAAGAACCACACCGCCGAGAGCATCCAAGATCTATAGCATTCACAAATAACATCACATAACACGTAGCATCAAGTAATAGCACATAGTAATGTAAGGCCACCAAGTAACATATAAGGTAGCAACATAGCATAGAGTTAAGAGTCATAATAGCATCATGCCTCAGACAATCAGGATCATCACGTAGCCCAGCTTAAACACATTCTTAGTATACCAGGGATGCTTATATATAGGGTTCCCCGCAACATTCCCACCACATCCGTGGTATACCTAGAACGATGCCTAAACCAGTTACGTGACATCCGTTTATCCTTAGCATCACTTAACATAAAGGCTCTAAGTAGGACAGGACTTGAGTAAAAGTTGATAATGTTTGATTGCCTTCAACAAGGTCTTACTAGAATTATGACCCTAGCACCCTAGGGTATAGAATAGAAACTTGTAATACTCATGATCGTTACCTCATGGTAAGATTAACCAGACTTCTCATGCATTGTGAATTGCAATTACGTGTACACCCGTAATGGTAATTTACCTTGCATGGTCACCCTAGCTCCACTTACCCCAAGTTAACATCATAGGATTATCTAGATTCATCAAGCACAAATCATGTAATGTCCTTATGTCCATAAGCCAATAGTATTCCAATAATAGCATGTATTAGCAAGCAAACTACCAGCCCCAAGTTAACATCATAGGATTATCTAGATTCATCAAGCACAAATCATGTAATGTCCTTATGTCCATAAGCCAATAGTATTCCAATAATAGCATGTATTAGCAAGCAAACTACCAGTACATAAGCACAATTTGTCTAATGATGACTTTATTTCCTTCATACTTTCAGGATTTCAGTCATAACCATGATAGGGTCGGATTCAATATCCGAGATCGACGCTACGCGTGATCACCGAAGTTCCCTAATAATATGATGTTGTACGCATACAAGCGTAAAGTTCTAGTATCAAAGTATCCCATGGAGAAAGACTAAGAGTAATAATGTCTTCCTCGGGATGTTCAGATAACACGTGTATATGTATAAAATCAAGTATGTAGGAACATACCTGTATATTAAGTTCATAGACTTAATATACTTGACCCATTTGCCTTATAGTTTTGTGTATTGACCATAGTTTATCACTCATCCCAGAAATCCTCAGGTAAGCATAACTGGTCTCGCAATGAGATTTATACGATATGCTTGCCTTAGGCCGTAGGCCTTTTGCCAGGAAATCCAGAATACAGGTGTCTATGTGTCACACAAATCATGAAAGACATTTAGGTAAAATCAAATGCACACAATCTCTAGCATGCATTCTATATGAAGGTTCTTAGGTTATAGTCTAGGTCGAGTTCTCCACCTAATTCTCTATAACCAAGGCTTTGATACCAATCTGTCACACCCTCGCTTATAGCGGAAACACGAGGATGCGACGGACGGGATCGTCATAACACTTGGTATAATTACAGAGACATAATATATGCAAAATCCTCGTGTCATGACGTCGCCCGACACAATGGTGACTTGTGTCATGGTTAGTCAGTTCCACGACTATCATTGTCTTATTGATTCTATAATCCAAGATACACAATGTTCAAATATGAAAACAAATGACAAACAATACTAATGCAAATCTATTGAAATCCTGAGGGTCTCTTCTAAGGCATCTGCTCTAGCTATCCTCTCTAATTATGATCACCTGAAAAGATATGCTCAAAAATGTCAACACATAATGTTGGTGAGTTCCGCAGGTTTAAATTGAAAACATGTAATTGATGCTGTATAGAATTTGATGTGGAATCATACTGCAAGCAAAAACCACATAACATGTGTTTTAGACAACCAAACCTAATGACGTTATGCATATAAATTAGACGGAATATATTCACCTATGGCCTGATTGCTGGCAGCTGTGTTGGTAACTCGCAATTTAACCAATCGTCGATGGGTGGGGGTGTCAACCCAGTAGTACTACTAATACCTATCCGTTGGTTCCAAACCCAGAATTAATGGTTGTAAGAATAGAATAACACCATGTATGTATTAGAGTATGAGAATAGTATCACGTTGATTCCAAGTATGAAAATTGTATGTAAGATTGTACAGCATCGAAAACGGGTGAGCATACTTTTCCCCCATTAATTGAAAAACATTGCAAAATTGAATAAGCATAAAAAGGGGCCACAAAACTCACCTTGAATTAAGATGTATATGAAATAAACAAGAGCTTCAAAGAATAAGGCAATGCACGATCAAGCACGATCAATACCTATTATTAATTGTAATTAAGTCTTTAAAATGTGTTCATTACGAATAAATACATTCGGTCAGATTCGAGTCGGTTCTGTTTGACACGCACATGATTTGATTTACAAACAACACCATGTAATAATAATATTACTAATACTGATATTAATAATAATAATGGTATTGTTATTAATGAAATAAAAATAATCATAATCATAATTATAATAATAATAATTGTATTATTACCGAATTATATTCGAAATGATATAGTAATATTAATAGAGTTAATAATATTGATAAGAATAAGTATAATGATAATAATAATTTATTAGTCTAATCTATTAATTAAGGTATATTTTATAGAAAAATAACCTATAGTTATATTTGTAAATAATTTGTGAAAATATAATATCTACATTTCTCATGATTAATCCATAATTAAAAATAATATAATGTTCATTAATAATTTGATGATTTAAAATATTATTTAAAGTCTATTTTTATAAAAATAACTATTTATAACATTTATAATAATTATATAAGAAAAATAACTAAATAAGGTTTTTAAAGAAATAAATTTCCAGAAAATAATTAGATGATTTTAAAAATATTGGGATTTTATAAAAGGAGTTTTATATTTAATCTGATTTTTCTTACCATTTATTTAAAAGAATCCATTTTATATAAAAAATGTAATTAAAATAAATGTCTTCGTTATATTATTTTATAAAGGTTTAAATTTAAAGAAAAATTACAGAAAATAAGTTTTAACCCATTTCCCCAATTTCGAAGAACTCTAACTCGATTTACCCAAAATTGAACCCCAATTCGAAGTTAATAATCAAATTAATGTTGGGGCTTTTAATCCCCATGTAAAAACGAGTGTAATGATGTGTTTAATTACCCCGATTGATGATGAATTGGAGGTGAATGGATTATGAACAAGCCGCGACCGAGGTTGAGTTCGAACAGTGAGCAATTGATGATGATAATCAAATTAAATTTGCAGGATCATTCTAAAGTTGTTAACAAGCAAAAACCCTCTGTTAATTTGGGTTTAGAATGCTCAAAAGATGGGTTTCGACTAAGTTGCAGGTTGCGAAGAGGATGAAGATTGAACTCTATGATTGTGTTCGTTTTATACCAATTTGAACTCAGTGGACGATTGGAAACGACAAAATGATCATAAATATGCGTTTTCTTTTGATTATTTTAGTGTTTTAGTGCCCGATTATTGCGGTTTCTTCGGCCGAAAGTGAAAGGGATCGATTAGTGGTTCTATGAGCTGTAATTCAATCGATTAAAGTGTGTGTTAGGTTCGAATTTTATCCACGAACGATTTGGTATGGTTTTTGGTGTTTAAAATAGACTTTTTTGTGGCTTTTGGAGTCGCCGGAGGCCCGCCGGAATAGTGTGCCGGAATCACGGGGGTGGGCGGGGTAGGTTTTGTAACTTATACAATTTACACCAATGGTCCCCGAGGTTTACTTTGTTATTATTTTATGTTATAACTTTCAATTTAAGTTTCATAAATTACACCATTACCCCCTGGACTTTTATTATTATTATTATTATTATTATTATTATTATTATTATTAATAATATTATTATTATTATTAGTATTATTATTATTATTATTGTTGTTGTTGTTGTTGTTGTTATTATTATTATTATTATTATTATTATTATAATTTTTTTTTTATTTTTTATTTTTTTTGTAATTATTGGAATTAACATCGTATAAAATTAACTTTTCATTAAAAAAAATACGGGATGTTACATCTTTGCATCCACCTCCTTGTATTCTTGCAGTAGATGCGGGACGTCTTCAACCGAAGTAATCTCACTCTCATCTTACTCGTAAGTCGATTCTTGCAATTTCTGTCTAAAAACAAAGACAGATTAAGATGAGATCTAGAATCAAATCAAAGGAGGAAAATAGATTTAAAGTTACCGGCATGGGCGTTGAGGCAAGGGTAGGGTTACGTCAGGACGACGGTGTGGTCGTTGATGTTTTGATTAGCGGCGTTGTAGGTCGGCAATAGCCGAATAGCTTCAAGGGTGACGACGATTCTGATCCCTAAAATAAACGATTTGTGTAATCTTTGATTGAGAGGATTTATATTTTAAGGGAAATGAAACGTAGTGTGGTTCTAAGAAAAAAAGGAAAGGAAGAAGACAACATAAAATAGTGTGCTTTTTTAGAGCGGTTGTATAAAAATGCTTCAAAAAATCATTTTTAAGGCGGTTTGACTCTTTTGAGGCGAATATTGTTTCTAAATAGGTTGTTTGAGGCGATTCTTCTTTAAACCGCTTTAAAAAATATTTTTTGACCGCCTCAAAAACTCAAATCTGTACTAGTGTCACTTACTGTCTGTATGTCCTTTTAATAAGTTTTGGTTAAACATGTGACCATGTTGCTCAATCCCAAATCAACCAACACCCTAGCTTTGGAACCTCGATTTACATAGGGCCTCAAACTCTTCTAGAAATAAATTAGTAGTCCAAATAATCCCGTAATTGGCTTTAATCTAAAAAAATTATAAAATAGTTAACTCTACCAATAATAAACAGTTAGTCTATTGTTACTTGTGTAATCAGCCTGGATAAAACATGAGCGCTTATATTGTACGCTTTAGAAATGGCCCCTGACTTTTTGGGCAAATTAGGCCACAAAACAATTTATAAGTTTTTAGACGCCCTTACATGAATGTTAGAGGCCCTTTAAATAAGCTTTTAGAGAAATGTTCAAATACAAAAGCTTATAAAACTAAAAATTTTAAAAAGTAATCTTAACTATCAATCTTTTTAATCAGTGGTTAAGATCAAATTATAGAAAAAGTTTGTTAGAGTGCTATTTTAGAAATAATAACTTTTGTTAACATTTTTACATGTTTCTTTATTTTTTTAAAAGATAAATATATGTTTTTAAATTCATATCTCGTTATTGTATCTTTATTACAATTCATTATGTATTTTTGTTAGTTATTATTTTTTGGAATACTAGTGATTTTTCTAAAATGAATAATTAAAAAAATATAATAGTGGAATAACATTGTTGTGTATCTCTAATAAGTAACACATAATAATAAATTAACAACTAATTAATCTAATACATTAAAAATAATGACAAAATAATACAATATATCATTGTGTTTTTTTATCGTCATTATGTATTGAACACTATATTTTTGAAAAATAGATTGGTAAAATAACATAATTACATACTTTTAGTTGTAAAACACAATGATAGATAACAATAAGTTTATATAATGTTATCTTCAATACTATGAATTTTAAAAATTAATTAGTGAAAGTATATCATTGTATAATTTTAATTGTGAAACACAATAATAGATTACTTGTTTATATAATCTATGAAAACAATAACGAAAATAATACAAAATAATTTAAAACGTAAAACACAATAATATATATATATATATATATATATATATATATATAACAAATAAAAATATATGACACAATAAACTAATATTACACACAATGAACATGTAAGACACAATTAACTGACGTATTTGACATAATGACCAGAATGCCTCCATTTTAAATCAATAGAAGAACACGTGTCAAGACCATAATTTTCTCTTAGACTTTTTAGATTAAAAATCTTTTTACTATAACCCTATCTAAGTTTTTATTGGTTATCTTTTTATGTATCTATAATTACTTTCATAAAAAAATTCTTTTATAGCTCATTTAATGTATAATACTAAATCTTTAATACCATTTACAAATAACTTCTATTTAGTTAATAAAATTGCCAAAGATTTATATTTGTTTGTTAAGTTATAGATTTAAAATAGTATTTTTAAGATGTTAGGTTATTCCAATCCTCATGATTATTTAAACGCCCCTTAATCCTAAAGGAACAGACAATCGTATTCCTCCTATTTAAACTTTTTTTTTCTCACCACCCTCTTATCAAGCTTCAAATCAACCCAATCATAAGGAACAAGTAGAAAGACCGAAATGTTGAGGTACATAAAGTGGTAGGTTTATTGCAAAATAATATTTGAACAAGCTTTATCAAAGAGTTAAAATCAGTTGTTACACAATTGTAATGTTTCCTTGTTTTCAGAAACCATACTTGATTCAATCAATAACAAACAATAAACAAAAGTGATAAAGAAAATATTAGGACGGAGAGAAATATTAGAAAGTTGGACTTAGGAGACATCACAATGCATACATTTTGTTATTCGATACATGCAATTTATACAATATGAATCGGTACTTCAAGAAACAGTTAGAGATAATGTCGATTCATCATGTTGGAGTAAGACAAAATGAGCTTTTAGTTATAGAGTTTTCAAGCCCAAACCAAATACATAGAGAATAATTGCTTATGACTCTTTTAACTAATAACAATACTAATAATACTCTTAAGCCTAAACATGAATTAGGAACTAACACTACCCCTTAGTTTATGTTTGGTGCTTTCTTTTCATCTTTGATGTTGTTCGATTCTAGGTCGTCCTTGTTGACAAGCAAAGTAAAATCTTCCAAGTCTTCAACTTCCTTGAGTACATTTAGATCAAATTCGTCTTCAACGTTTGCATCAATCATCTCTTACTATAGGAAATCATATATTTTCCTTGATATTTGTATATTTATATATATATATATATATATATATATATATATATATATATATATATATATATTAGATGATTAGCATTTCCATCTTTTGTAGCTTTGTTTCAGGATAGAATATTGTATTTTCTTTTTGAGCTTGATGTGAACATGTATATTTATTCCTTTTCAAAATTAAATAAAATAACTTTGATACTAATTCTTTATGGTACGTATGAGAACACCATCAACACAAAACCCAAAAGGAACCATAAATCGACGATTCCATGGCTGGTGACAAACCAAAGGGAAACAAAAAGGAAGGTGAGGTGATTGATCATGCTTCACCTTTCTATAGTGACTGGGAATAGGAGATGATAAATTTTTAGTTTGATAAAAACAAAGTTGGATTTGTTGATGGCTTGATTGAAAAACTGGAATAGGATGCTCCTAATCAATGTTCTCAGAACCGGATCGGACGTCGAACCGGACGGCTTACTGGTTTGGTGGTCGGACCGGTCGGACCGGTCGGACCGGATGGACCGGATTTAACTATATTTTAATTATATTTATATATGTAATTAAATATAAGTAATTTATATATGATTTATACATATATTTTATAGTTATATATAAAACTTAACTATATTTGTATATACAAAGTACTAATTTATGGTTTAACACCCCGTTTTTACCCACTAAAATAAAAAAAAAAAAAAAAAAATTCAAAATCCGGTCGGAACCGAACCGGTTCGCCGGTCCAACCGGCGACTCGGTTCGAACCGGCCGGTTCAATGCTCCAAAAACGATCCACCCTCGACCGGACCGGACCAGCCACCGATTCGCGGTCGAACCGGTCGGACTGGCCGGTCCGATCCGGTCCTAACAACATTGCTCCTAATTACATGCAGAGGATGAGATGTGATGCAATGGAAAAGGCATTTGAAGTAGTGTTAAGTATGCTAAAACTGCTGTAGAGATATGTAAGGATTTAAAAGAAAGGTTTAGGAAGGAAATGTTCTAAAAGCCTATGAATTGAAGCAGGCCTTGTCAACTACTCGTCAAGGGGGAGCCACTGCATCACCTGATGTGGTTCTTGAACAGTTTAGCCAAAAGAAAGTAGAGAGAATGCAGATAGAAAATAGAAAGATATAGAGATTTGTTTAATTCAATTCCTACCCTCGTTAATAAAACCTATGGCCTAATATAGCCTTTTCTAAACAAACGGAAATGAATAATTCAAAACTAAAGTCCTAATAAATTGGAGAACGTTGGGCATCCCCATGTTTTCCATTATTCCCTCAAGACTAGTTCCACTACTTATTTAAACTAATTATTCAAATGAAAAAAGAGAAATAAACGTTGCCAACAACAGTTGCATGCATCCGACTAAGTTGTGGACTTTTTGTGTTCATACACCTTCTTGGACTCCGGCATATTCAGCTTCTCAGATGGCAGCCCAGGCCCATAACATCACCCTACTGCACAAAACTAAGAAGTTTGTAGGATGAGATGGAGTCGTTTCTTTCCACGTCTCGTTTTTCATGTAATGGCTGTAAGTGTGGGCTTGAAAAAAAGGCTAACAGAATTAAAGCAGAAGGAAAGAGTGTATAATTCTTAATGGGTCTTGATGAAGAATATGCAGTAATAAGAACCCAAACTTTAGCGATGAAGCCAACGCCAAACTTGGTAACGCTTATCACTTGGTGGCGGAAGATGAGCGGCAAAGAACCATCACCATTAGTAAGAGACCCGCTCAAGAATCCACAGCCTTCCAAGCTTATTTTCCGGGCCGACATGATGGGAGTCAAAACCACAACAAGGTAAGGGTTGGCAAAAGGTAGAAAAGAACAACCCTAATGATAAATTGAGCATTGTACATTTTGTAGAAAAGATGGTCATACTAGAGATGGGTGTTTTAAAAGAATTAGATACCCGCAATGGTGGCTCGGGGAAGGAATTGAAAGAAAGAGAGACCTAAACCAAGAGTAGAGATGGTTGAAGCCGGACCTTGTCCGGTCCCCGAAATGACCGAAGAATAATACAAAACCTTCTTAAAAGTCTTTACAGCAAACCAAGATGATAAAGGAAACAACCTACCAACATGGTAAGTAGAATGAATCAAGATAGTGAATGGATTATGGATTCGGGTGCAACCGAACATATTACTCATCAAGAAATATGGCTAAAAGACATTAAAACAGATGCACTTGAAACACCCATCACCATCCTAATTAAACGGTGAAGCCATTCCGGTTAAAGGAAAAGGCGATCTCGTGTTAAAAGGGGGGATAAGTGTGAAGGGAGTACCTTGTACCCAATTTCTATTATAACATTCTATCCGTTTGCCGATTAACAAGAGATTTAAACTGTGTTGTGATATTTTTTCCTGATTTCTTTGTAATACAGGGCTTGAGGATGGGGAACTCGATTGGATCGGGTGATTGTAGCGGAGGACTCTATTGAATGGTGGGGATACAAGAAGAAAGGAAGGTGATGAAGGTTACTGTGGACAGGGGCGGAGCTTGAACATTCCCGTAGGGGGGCGGGGGCGAAATTTATTTTTTTAGGGGGGGGCGAACTCGATATTTATATAAAACGTTTACACTACCGGACCAAAAATTTACACTATCGGACTAAAATTTAACACTACCGACGAAAAAAAGAAGGGGGCAACGGCCCCCCGGTCTCCACTATCCTCCGCCAGTGACTGTGGATGTGGATGCATGGCACAAAAGACTTGGACATGCATCAAATATAAAGCTTTCTCGTGTCAACTTTCTTAAAGGTGTCAATGTTAAAGCTAAACTCTCACTCGTTTACCATTTTTGGTTAATATTACAAAGACAGATGAATGTTTTGATTTAATTTATTATGATATTTGGGGCAAATATAGAACACCATCTCTTTCTCGATCCAATTATTTTTTAACAAGTGTTGATGATCATAGTAGGGCTGTTTGGGTGTTTTTACTTAAACATAAGAGTGAGGCTAGCGCTTGTTTATTGGATTTTCAAAAAATGGTTCGAACCCAATTTGGGAAATTTATCAAAAGAGTCAGATGCAACAATGGAGGGGAATTTATCTTAAATCATATGAACCAATTTTATGCCGAGTAAGGGATTGCTTTAGAAACAACATTTCCATACACCCTACAACAAAATAGGGTGGTCGAATGAAAGCAGAGGCATCTGTTAGAAAAAGCTCGTGCTTTAAGATTTGAGGCTAGCCTTCCCACCATCCTTTAGGGAGAATGCATTTTAACCGCGGCTTATATCACTAACCAGCTCCCATCAAGAGCCATAGGCGAAAAGACACCCTATGAGATAGTTTTTGGTAAAATCCAAAAATACGATCACATGAGGCTGTTTGGTTGCTTGGCATATTATAGAAATATTGATACAAAAGGTGAAAAACTTGAACCGAGAAGAAAAGCAAGTGTTTTCATGGGGTATCCTCATGGAACCAAAGGATATAAGATCTATGATCTTGAGCAAAGAAAAATAATAGTGATGACATATGTTAAATTTGCTGAAAATATGTTCCCATTTTCTAAGGTAGAATCAAGATTTTGAGAGCATGCGCAAGATATTTTTGAATACCTATTTAATACGTGGGTTGATGAAAATGAAGATAAAAAAACCACAGACAAAAAATTAATATAAAAGACTTTAATGATGAGAATTTTAAGGATGTTCATGATGAGGTGGCCATGCATAAAGATGAGGCGGCCATGCATGAAGATGAGTGTTGGGAGAGGGAGATCAAACACAGGTTCTTTGATGAATGAATACAGAGAATATATTCTTGTAAGTGTGATTCATCATATCAAATAAAGGTTTTACATGGTATTTATAGGTACAAACTTGGCGGGTTATCCATGGGTTCTAACCGGGTTACTTAATCATCAAGCAATAACTACCTTACCTATACTAAACATAATTATACAATTGTCACACTAAACTTATAAAAACATATAACTACATTAATTTAGTTTAACCTTCAACACTCCCCCTTAAACTAAATTAAGGTTGAGAAAGTCTTCATCTTTCTACTTCATATAGCATAGGTTCATCCTCCTCGAATTGAATAAGATGAGCTTCCTCTTTTTCTTTGTGTTTCCACTTGTTCTTCCACTTGTCTTTCCATTTGGTGCATTCATATGCAAAATGACCATAGTTTCCACAATTGAAACATCTAAATTTATTTTTGTCTTTGTCTTCTCGACTCACATCTTTTTCATGATCTTTCCTTTCTTTAATGAAGTCTCTTTCTTGTCTTTCGTTGAAGTTTCTTCCACGACCTCTACCACGGATTTGGTTACCACGTCCTCTACCATAAGACCTACTTTCAGAATGATTAGTTGAAGTTGCCATTAGAAGTTTAGTTTGATGATTTCCTTCAAGGTCGTCATGACTTTTGAGACGTTCCTCAAATGCTGTTATTCTTCCTACTGCTTCTTCAAATGACATTTTGTCTATTTCTAAATACTGCTCGATAGATGCCACTATTGGTAGAAACTTTTTAGGAACCGAGTTAAGTAGCTTTCTTACAATTATCTTACCTTTAAGAGTAGTGCCAAGACTTTTGAATTTGGCTCTTATGCTACTTAACTTGCTTGCGAAGTTACTTACGGTTTCATTTTCTTTCATCTTCAATGTTTCTAGCTCGCTTCTTAAGGTTTGTAGACGTGCCTTTTGAACTAGGTCTGCTCCAAGGTATCGAACTTTAATTGATTCCCAAACTTCTTTTGCACTTTCACATTGTGCTACTTGCATTAATATATCTTCGGGTAATGTTTGGAAGATCATTGCCTTGGTTGTATACACTTTCTTTTCATCTATATCTCCTTTTACATCAATTGTTTCCCAAAGAACATAAGCCTTTAAGATCGTTTCCATTAATAATGCCCATGAAGTGTAGTGTGTCTCAGTTAGCTTGGGACATTGAAGTGATATATTCCCTTGTTCACGTGTTGGTGTTGATATACTTGCTGATTTTTCGGTCATGATTTCTTACTTAATCTTCTTGGGTCTTTTCTTTCCTATCTCGCTTTTGATTTGCTATGTTCTTGTCTTACTTGTTTAAACTTTGCTTCTTGCAACTTGATTCAAGGATCAATCTCCTTTCTTTTGTAATTGTTGCTTTGATTTGTCAAAATCTTCTTTCTTACTTTACCACACAGGTCTTCTTTCGATAAACGCCACAGAGGTCGTCTTTGCTTGTTTCGCCACACAGGTCGAACTTGCCACACAGGTCTTCTTTTGATAAACACCACATAGGTCGTCTTTGCTTGTTTCGCCACACAGGTCGAACTTGTCACACAGGTCTTTCTTACTTGTTTCGCCACACAGGTCGAACTTGCCACATAGGACTACTTGCTTGCTTTGATTACACGTGTCTTTCTTGCATGCTTTGAAACACTATGTTTTCTCTTACTCGCTATTTGAACCAAGATTGGTTCGATCTTGCTTGCTAAATGAACCACACTGTAACACCCTCAATCTCATAACAATATAATATAATAAGGAGGGTGTTACTAGTTGGGTTATAGTAATAATTCAGAGACTACAAACGCAACGGAATTTTATATATTTTAAAAACTATTTACATCATTAACAATATTTACAAGATTTTAACCGACATTTCAAAACTTTGTCAAACTTCAAGTACTTCATTCCCAAAACCCAACATTTGTGGCCAGTATCATGCACTATAACCGGAAGCTAACTCTGTGGGGGACCATCACGAGTATCTCTATTACTACCTGGCATGCATAAGAAAACAAACACAAAATCAGATAAACTGGTGAGTTCTAACCTACACCACATTTCAATAACAACAACCCATCAACTGTTACCACACTGAATGATTCACACACACATTCATCAGTCCATTTATTTATCCCAGTATTGATATGCATATCGAATACCCACAAGGCATTTATGGACATCTTTTTATAATTTTAATTTGGTGGGTCAAACCTCCACCTCGCGCGTTGACGGGTCAAACCTCCGTCTATAGTTGGTGGGTCAAACCTCCACCTCGCGCGTTGACGGGTCAAACCTCCGTCTATACTTGGCGTTGACGGGTCAAACCTCCGTCTATAGTTGGTGGGTCAAAACTCCACCTCGCCATTCACCATAATTTACCACTTTCAACTCATTTCACATCTTTATTTATTTATATGCATGCCAGTGCCTGATTTTTGTCAAAACAACATTGTCAAACGACATTAACACACTAAAAGGGCAATTAGAACTCACCTTAATGTTTCCAACAAGTGGTTATCAATCCAAATACGCTAGGCAGCTAAAACTTCTCTTTCTCAAAGCAAATCTAAAACAACAACCCTAACTTAGTCAAATCACCCCTAGCTGATCACTTCATACGACTAAGGCTATGCGACTGGACTCATTCGTACGACTGAACAAGCGACTGAGCTTAGTCGTACGAATGGACCATACGACAGAGGTGCGAATGAGCTATAACAGGGTCTGTGCGAATGACCTCCATTCGTGCGATTGGTTCATGCGACTGAACTTCAGTCGCACGATTGAAGAATGCGATTGACTCAGTCGTACGAATGGGTCATTCGACTGGGCTCATTCGCCTGAAACGGATCAGCAGCTGTGTTCTTAACATATTTGATCCAAAAACTCGAATTTTAACCATTTGGATTATACCATATTCACTCGAATTTTAACCATTTGAATTATACCATATTCACAACAGAACATATACACTTCATTTTACAATCTTTTCGGGTCCCTATTTCATCAAATTTCACAAAACTAGAATCCGAACCCTCACTTTTCAGCTTAACAGTAAGATTGAACAGAAACCCCAATTTAAAACATGTTTTTGGATCAATTTCAATCACATACACAGCTTAACATATTCAAGAATCGATCCGTACCAAGCAAAACTTACCAAAGCGGAGCTAGTATGATCAATTTGGGCAAGAACAGGGTGTTTGGGTTTGAGAGGAACAAGGGAATGAAAATACTGCAGATGAAATCTGCTTTTAAACACCCTTCACCGCCCTACTTATCCTACATGCCTATTTTAGCCGCTATACTCAGTCGCACGACTGGTCCCATTCGCACGGCTCAATCGTACGATTGAGCCCATACTCCCGTCATTTGTGCGATTGGGCCTCATTCGTACGCATGGCATGCGACTGAGGTTCATTCGTACGCATGTTATGCGACTGAACATTAATCCTAATAAATAAATAAATATCAAACTTTTTGGATGTTACAAGTCTACCCACCTTATTTAGGGTTTCGTCCTCGAAAACCGGCTAAAACAACTGAGGGTAGTTTCGTCTCATCTCCTCTTCTGGCTCCCAGGTTGACTCAGATCCGTGGCGATGTGCCCACTGCACCCGGACTAAGCTAATGCTTTTATTTCTAAGTTTCTTTACGATCTATAATGGCCACAGGTTGTTCAATATAATTGAGCTTCTCATCAACCTCAATATCATCTAATGGTACATATTGAGTTTCATTAGCCAAGCATTTTCGTAACTGGGAGACATGGAAGGTTGGATGAATAGTACTCAGTTCTTCTGGTAGATCTAATTTATATGCTACATACCCCACTTTCTCTATTATTCGGAAAGGCCCAATAAAACGTGGACTTAGTTTTCCCCTCTTTCTAAATCGAATGATGCCTTTCCATGGAGAAACTTTCAACAAAACGAAATCCCCAACTTTAAATTCCAATGGTTTTCTTCTACGATCTGCATACGATTTCTGCCTGCTTTTCGCCTCTCTAATATGATTTTTAACTACTTCAAACTTTGCCATTGTTTCTTCAACTATTTCACTATTCCCCAATTCACGTTGCCCTATATCTCCCCAATAAAGTGGAGTTCTGCATTTTCTTCCATACAACATCTCAAACGGAGACATCTGAAGGGTAGCTTGATAACTGTTGTTGTATGCGAATTCAGCTAAAGGAAGATGGCTATCCCAGCTACCTCCAAAATCTATACTACATGCCCGTAGCATATTCTCCAATGTCTGAATAGTTCTTTCACTTTTGCCATCTGTTTGGGGATGATAGGCGGTACTAAAGTAGAGTTTAGTTTCCATTGCTTCATGAAATTTTCTCCAATACTTGGAGGTAAATCTGGCATCTCGATCAGACGTGATACTTTTCGGAACTCCATGCAATCTAACTATTTCTTTAGTAAAGATATCAGCTAACTTTTCCACTGAATAAGTTTCCCGTATGGGTAGAAATAAAGCACTCTTGGTTAGCTGGTCTACCACTACCCAAACAGTATCATAACCCTTTGGTGTACGGGGCAACTTTGTTATAAAATCCATGGTCAGATCGTCCCACTTCCAAACTGGAATTGCTAATGGCTGCAATAGTCCATAAGGTTTCTGATGTTCAGCTTTTACTTGGACACAAGTCAAACATCTATTTACATACTGCATCACATTAAATTTCATCCCTGGCCACCAATAATCACGCTTTAAATCTTGATACATTTTAGTCATGCCTGGGTGAATGGAATACCTTGATTTGTGAGCTTCATCTAGTACCCTATCGCGTAAAACCAACGGAACCCACATTCGACCAAATCTGATTTTAACACCATAACTATTTTCTTCTAAATATTTTCCTTGACCAACCATTCTTTATCTCTTAATGTTTTCTTCTTTTAATGCTTCCAATTGGGCTTCTTTCAGCTGTTGCATAAAATCAGGAGTAATTATAAGTTTATATGCCTTAACCTTAATCGGTTCGTACTTCTCCTTTCTGCTCAATGCATCAGCAACCACATTTGTTTTTCCAGGGTGATACAGAATTTCACAATCATAATCTTTGATTAACTCCAACCATCGCCTTTGTCTCATATTCAAATCTTTTTGCTCAAAGAAATACTTCAGGCTCTTATGATCAGTAAAGATGGTACACCTCACTCCATATAAGTAATGTCGCCATATCTTAAGAGCAAAAACTACAGCTGCTAGTTCTAAATCGTGGGTTGGGTAATTAACTTCATGGGTCTTCAACTGTCTAGAAGCATAAGCAATAACTCTCCCACGTTGCATTAAAACACACCCCAATCCCTGATATGATACATCAGAATATATTACTAAATCATCTAAACCTTCTGGTATGGCCAATACTTGAGCTTGTGTTAATCGATTCTTCAGTTCCTGAAAAGCAACTTCCTGTTCTTCATTCCATTCATACTTAACGTCTTTTCGAGTTAATTTCGTCAATGGAGAAGCAATTTTAGCAAAATCCTGAATGAATCTTCTATAGTATCCTGCCAGTCCTAAGAAACTACGAATTTCTGAAGGACTTTTAGGAATCTCCCAATTCATCACAGCCTCAATCTTTGCAGGATCCACCAATATTCCATCCGCATTCACCACATGGCCCAAAAATTGCACTTCTCTTAACCAAAATTCACATTTCGAGAACTTTGCATACAACTTATTCTTTCTCAAGGTTTCCAATACTTCTCGAATGTGACAAGCATGATCTCCTTCATTCTTAGAATAGATCAAAATATCATCTATAAACACAATCACCGATTTATCCAACATCGGTTTACATACTCTGTTCATCAAGTCCATGAATGCAGCAGGAGCATTCGTTAATCCGAACGACATAACCACAAATTCATAATGCCCATATCGTGTACGAAAAGCTGTTTTTGGTATGTCCTCTTCTTTCACCTTTAACTGATGATACCCGGATCTAAGATCTATTTTTGAGAACCAGTTAGCACCTTGGAGTTGATCAAACAAATCGTCTATACAAGGTAATGGGTAATTATTCTTGACAGTCAGCTTGTTTAGTTCTTTGTAATCTATGCACATCCTCAAACTGCCATCTTTCTTCTTTACAAACAGAACTGGAGCACCCCATGGGGAAGTGCTTGGTCGAATAAAACCTTTGTCTAGTAATTCCTGTAATTGCTTCAGAAGTTCCTTCAGCTCAGCCGGTGCAAGTCTATAAGGGGTTTTAGCAACAGGTTTTGCTTCAGGTACTAAGTCAATTTTAAACTCAATTTCTCTATCAGGAGGTATACCTAGTAGATCCTCAGGAAATACATCAGGAAAATTACAAACCACTGGAACATCTTCTAATTTCTTCGTCTTCTTAGCAGTATCCACTACGTATGCCAAGAATGACTCGCAACCCCTACTCAACAATTTCTCAGCCTTAATCATAGATATGACCTTCTGTGACATCCCGTAATTTCAGGTTAGCGTCGTCACTTCAACCTTCGTTATTTCAACGTCTTAATGCTATTTAATTAATTAATTATGTAACTTTGTTATGTGGTTAATTAATTAAAGAAGTGATTTATCTAGTTAATTAAACTTGTTATTTGATTAAGTAATTAAAGCAAGTAAATTTTGGTTTAGGCTAAGTTAGTTTAATTTGGGGGTCATTGTGTTAGTGGAGAAAATTGAGGAATCACTATGAAAGTGGAATACCCACTACTCCATGTTCTCTGCTAACCCATAACCAACCCACCCCTTTTCTTCTCATATACAGATCATCATCTCCATTCAACCACCACCCCACCATAAACCTTTTCTTCTCCATTGAAACCTTCGACAAAAAAAAAAAAACTGAGAACTACACCCGCCGTCGGCACCACTGCAGCCGCGAATTCTTGCTTTCGACAGCCACCTCTCTCTCTCTCTTGCCCCTTTGTTGAAGCGCTAAACCTCCACGGGGTCCCCTGTCGACACCCTCTTCTTCGACAGTTCCTTCGCGATCAATCGACAACATGATAAAGCAACTCTCGGTCTCAACCGCGGACACCCGACGACAATCAAAACAACCGCGTACATCGTTCGGTATGATTTCTAGACCTGTAATCATATTCGCATTGTTACAGTTTCGAGTTTTGGTTTATGCTTACGGTTTCGGTTTCGTCTCGGTTGATGATTCATGTGAATTTATATGCGCATGTATTTATGTATACAATTAGAGATGTTCCTATTGCTGCGAATGTAGTCACTATGATTTCCTGTATGGGTGTTGTGTGTGTGCATTGTTTCTACGTATGTATACATGTGAGTGTGTTCTTGTGCGTAAATGTATAGTATGTGTTCTTTCGGTCGTACGTGTGTGCGTGTGTTGTGTTTATGTTGGGTTATTAATATGTATGGTTGCGTATAAGTTCCGTGTATGTATGGATGCGTATAAGTTCCGTGTATGTATGGATGCGTATAAGTTCCGTGTATGTATGGTTGCGTATAAGTTCCGTGTATGTATGGCTGCGTATATGTTTCTACGTACGTATATGTTTCTGCATACGTATATGTTTTCTGCGTACATATATGTTTCTGCCCGTACATATATGTATTTGCGTTACGTATGTACATATGTATGTATTCTGCGTATATATTTGTGTGTGTGTTCTGTGTGTATATATATATATTTGGTCCTTCCTGAGTTGAATGTATGTATATGGCTGTGAAAAATTTATGCGAATTGTATAGCAATCACCGGGTATATGTGTGTGTTTTTGTGTTATCATGGGTGTGTATGTATGGTAGTATTCATGTGCCCATGCATGTGTGTATATGTAACCATCATGCATGAGTGTGTTCTATGTGCTTATGCAATGGTGAATGGGTTTGGTCAAAAGACCCGTAAGTGGGTGTATCCACAAGTGGGTCGTTAGGTGAGTGGATTAGGTGTTTTTTTATATGTGTTGATTCTTAAGCAATGTGGTTGTTGTTGTTGTTAGAGCATAGTTTGTTTTTTTTTTATGCCGACCTACTTTATATCTCATAAAGGTTCTTTGTCTTCTTAATGTTTGTAGAAACAAAAGAGTTTAATTATAAATCCAAATTAGTTTAATCGAAACACCACTATAATTTCAAACATTCAATATATATTATTCATGGGTTGTGGTTGTAAATCAATGGTCTGTGCCGACTTATCTATATTTCACAAAATGCTCTTTAAAATATATAAAAGTAAGTTTTATCAAAATACTTTTCTCTTCGTATAAATATGTAACATTTGTTTTGGAAAACACAATTATTTTGAAACATCTATAACTAGAAGGAAAAGATTTTAAGATACCAGACTTTAATTGCAAACCAGTTATTTATAAAGATTGTAATATATATTAAAAAGCCTTGTAATATATATATATATTTTTCACAAAAACACATATGTCTTGTGAATGTGTTTTGCGGGGTTAATGCATATGAGTGTGTTTGTGTATGAATGAAAATCACCGACAACCGACAGCGAACCGAACCGTGACCACGAAACCGTACGATCTAAATTATTGATATCAATATTAATTATATATTAACTGAAATTCAGGTTATTCGGAAACCTAACTTCCCGTTCTTTGTGTTACATTACTGTTGTGCATTCAAGGTGAGTTTCACGGCCCCTTTTTACTTTCTTTCCTTTTTGGGGGAGAAAACATGCAAACATATTTTATAAATGGTTGCCAGTATTATTGATATCGCTTGTTACGTTAGTGGGAAACGCACACATGTCCTCACACAATCGAACCGTTAGTAATGGGATTAGCGAGGTAATTTTGAGTAGTACTACTGGGTCTGACAAACCCCGCCCGGGCTAGTCGCGCTAGCTTGATTGGAGGTCAAACGGGTGCTTAATTGACCTAACACAACGATTGCCACGGTCGGTTAAGACGTGGGTGAAACACATTGTCATGGTCTGAAACACATTGTCATGGTCTGATGAGACATGACGGAACACAACGATTGCCACGGTCGGTTAAGACGTGGAGGAAACACATTGTCATGGTCTGATGAGACATGACGGAACACAACGATTGCCACGGTCGGTTAAGACGTGGTGGAAACACAATAGGACGTAAACAGTCAGCTTCGGTTCGAAACGCTAAGTAACAAGAACATAGGCTAGCTACCTAACGATATGCTCTATATACTAAACCATTGAAACACAAACCATGGATACGCTTACAAACACATTTTTTGTTGATTAAACCTGTGAACTCACCAACTTTATGTTGACACATTTTAGCATGTTTTCTCAGGTCACAGGAATGCATAAGCCTATGATGCACGCTACAGGAAACGCACTCAGGACATGCATTCATCAGTTTCATTTAGTTGCATTGAATGTTTGTTTTGGCATAACATTTTCAGACTTTCAGTGTAGTTTACATTTCACTTTTACGCTTCCGCACTGTTATTCATTTCTTTTAAGTACTCTGATTTAACTCAAACGTTTATTTTTAAAATTCATATAGTGTCGTTCAATATGACTGTGTCTGAGATCCTGGTATGTCACACGCCTAACGGTAAAACCCCGTTCGTGAAAATTGAGGGTGTGACAGATTGGTATCAGAGCCACAGGTTATAGAGAACTAGGATTGCATTGCATCTAGACTATAGCCTTAGACACAATACTAGTATTGCACAGACACTTTTACATGGTTACCACTATTGTGCAAACAACCTTCTGGTGTATTGACATTACACTGCTGAGCAAACATAACACTATGGGTATGACATGTGTGTCATTACCGGCTGACAGAGGGGCGGGGAATCCCGCTCGCTCACAACCAACGCTTACACTTGATCCTTCACTCGCGGAGTGAAAGCAACAACGAATTGAATCAAACATTTCCATGATTGGAACACGAAACTCTTTTCTAACGCACGTGATAAGGTTAACAATGACAAACAAAAAGGAACAATACCTCACTCTTCCAACTCTCTCACACTTGTTACTATTCCCAACATATCCTATCCTCTACACTAGTCTGAGCAGTAAATGAGGGACAACTAAGATATTCAAGTCGATTAGAGAATCGGACTTAGACATCCAAACACCTAGAACTTTGAAGGGAAAAAGGGTCAAATTGTCTTGATTCCCGTTGTTATCTTAACCAAATCACTTGTACGACCTTAGTACAATCTTAGTTATTTGACTCTTGGTATAACAAATATATCTTTGATGTTTCTATCATTGATAACACTCGGTACTCGACAAGGTATGTTATCTCGAAAAGGAGGAACCATGTGTGACCATGCAAAACAAATTAGAATCACGGGTGCACACGTAATTGTAATTTGTCGTGCATGAGAACTCTGGCAACTCTATTGGGTGATAACGGATACGGTCGGTACAAATTCTCAATTCCATACTTAGAGGCATGAGGCCTCGAAATCAACACAAAGCCACACTATCGATATGCAAACAAATCCTTCATTCCTACTAGCATGAAAGTTATCATCTACCCTGAGCCTTAATGAGATTCGTGTTATGACATTAGCCCTATTCTCTATGAGACGTGCTCTTTTTAGCATTTCAGTATTCTTGTAACACTATCCATCTACATTGTGCCAGATCTTCAAAAGTTGCAATAAAGTGATAATATTCTTGACGCGTGTAGTCTTTGTTCACTGGATTGATCTTAAGACTTAGAATCTCGGTAATTTTAGCGTTCCAGCATTCATTTCATTTGATATCTATCCTGTTTAAGCATACGTTACATTCGTTTGTCTCCCCAGTGGTGGGACTCAATCGATTTTTTTCTGGCTGACTACATTTGGCGTGGGACCAAATAGCAAGATATTATGACGACCTCGTCCATTACATCTTCACCTTTCCATTATAAGCAACAAATACAACTATAATCTCCATGGGTTGTACAACAAGAACATTTGAGAGTGCTCTGCGGAAATTTGGCTATACCATCAAGAACTGGGCGACACCTAAGACTCCGACTGAGGTACGACAGTTTCTTGGGTTGGCTGGCTATTACCGACGATTCATCGAAGGGTTTTCAAAGATTGCTCAACCTCTCACCGCGTTAACTCATAAAGGCACTACGTACAATTAGGGTGACAAACAAGAATCCGCATTTCAGGTCCTGAAGCAGAAACTCTGTACGACACCGATTCTATCCTTGCCTGAGGGAACAGACGATTTTGTAGTTTACTGTGATGCTTCTATTCAAGGTCTCGGTTGTGTGCTAATGTAACGCGAGAAGGTGATTGCTTACGCTTCCCGTCAACTGAAAGTTCATGAGAAAAACTACACAACACATGACTTAGAATTGGGAGCCGTTGTGTTTGCACTCAAGATATGGAGACACTACCTGTACGGTACCAAGTGCACCATTTACACCGATCACAAGAGTCTCCAGCACATCTTTGAACAGAAGGAGCTGAACATGAGACAACGTCGTTGGGTCGAGTTGTTGAACGACTACGATTGCGTGAGCAAATATCATCCGGGTAAGGCTAACGTAGTAGCCGACGCCTTAAGTCAAAAGGAGATACCTAAGCCGAAGCAAGTTCGAGCATTGCAACTCATCATACATACTGGATTACCCGATCAAATACGTGATGCTCAACTTGAAGCTTTGAAAGACGAGAACCTGAAAGCCGAATCACTACGAGGCATGGAGAAACAATTAGAGGTCAAACCTGACGGGAATTCGTTACTTTATGGGACGAATATGGGTTCCTTTCTATGGAGACCTACGAGAGCTGATAATAGATGAAGCCCACAAGTCACGAAATTCTATTCATCCTGGTTCGGATAAGATGTATCAGGACCTGAGAGAATTTTACTGGTAGCCGAAAATAAAAGCGGAGATAGCCACATATGTAAGCAGATGCCTAACTTGTTCCAAGGTTAAGGTAGAATACCAGAGACCATCAGGTTTACTCCAACAACCGGAAATTCCAGTGTGGAAATGGGAGCAGATCTCAATGGACTTCATCACGAAGTTACCTAGGACTCCTAGCGGATGCGATACCATTTGGGTTATAGTAGATCGCTTAATGAAATCCGCACACTTTCTGGCAATCCGAGAGACTGACCGAATGGAGAAGCTGACACGTATCTATTTAAGGGAAATAGTCTCTCGGCATGGCGTACTGATATCTATCATTTCTGACCGTGACGCTCGGTTCACTTCTCACTTCTGGCAATCATTACAACGATCATTGGGAACGCGACTGGATATGAGTACTGCGTATCACTCGCAGACCGATGGTCAAAGTGAGCGTACAATCCAGACACTGGGAGACATGTTGCGTGCCTGTGTGATCGATTTTGGCAGCAGCTGGGAAACTCATTTACCATTGGTTGAGTTCTCCTATAATAACAGTTATCACACCTCGATCAAGGCAGCTCCATTTAAGGCACTGTATGGACGTAAGTGTCGATCACCTATCTGTTGGGCAGAAGTAGGAGAAAGCCAACTTACAGGACCTGAACTCATGCACGAGACGACTGAGAAGATCGTGCAGATCCGTAACCGTATGGCAGCAGCACGTGACCGACAAAAGAGTTATGCCGACAAGCATCGTAAGCCATTGGAGTTTCAGATTGGTGACAAAGTACTGTTGAAAGTGTCGCCTTGGAAGGGTTTGATTCATTTCGGGAAACATGGAAAACTAAACCCTAGGTACGTGGGACCGTTTGAGATTGTCAAACGGGTCGGCCCCGTAGCCTATCAACTGAACCTACCCGAAGAACTCAATGGAGTACACAATGTGTTCCACGTTTCGAACCTGAGGAAATGCCTTACAGATGAGACTCTCATCGTTCCGTTAGAAGAGATACACGTGGATGAACAACTGCGTTTCATTGAAGAACCAGTGGAGATCATGGATCGAGAAGTCAAAACCCTAAAGCGAAGCAAGATCCCTATTGTGCGTGTTAGATGGAACTCAAAGCGTGGACCAGAATTCACCTGGGAACGCGAAGACCAGATGAAAAAGAAGTATCCATAACTATTCAACAATCAGACTTCCACTTCTCAAGAAATTCAAAAAAACCAAGCGAGCTGAACACCCTTCTATTGTTACTGTTAAACCTGACGTTCGGTGTTATTGTATTCTAATTTTCGGGACGAAAATTCCTTCAACAAGGGGATGATGTGACATCCCGTAATTTCAGGTTAGCGTCGTCACTTCAACCTTCGTTATTTCAACGTCTTAATGCTATTTAATTAATTAATTATGTAACTTTGTTATGTGGTTAATTAATTAAAGAAGTGATTTATCTAGTTAATTAAACTTGTTATTTGATTAAGTAATTAAAGCAAGTAAATTTTGGTTTAGGCTAAGTTAGTTTAATTTGGGGGTCATTGTGTTAGTGGAGAAAGTTGAGGAATCACTATGAAAGTGGAATACCCACTACTCCATGTTCTCTGCTAACCCATAACCAACCCACCCCTTTTCTTCTCATATACAGATCATCATCTCCATTCAACCACCACCCCACCATAAACCTTTTCTTCTCCATTGAAACCTTCGACAAAAAAAAAAAACTGAGAACTACACCCGCCGTCGGCACCACTGCAGCCGCGAATTCTTGCTTTCGACAGCCACCTCTCTCTCTCTCTTGCCCCTTTGTTGAAGCGCTAAACCTCCACGGGGTCCCCTGTCGACACCCTCTTCTTCGACAGTTCCTTCGCGATCAATCGACAACATGATAAAGCAACTCTCGGTCTCAACCGCGGACACCCGACGACAATCAAAACAACCGCGTACATCGTTCGGTATGATTTCTAGACCTGTAATCATATTCGCATTGTTACAGTTTCGAGTTTTGGTTTACGCTTACGGTTTCGGTTTCGTCTCGGTTGATGATTCATGTGAATTTATATGCGCATGTATTTATGTATACAATTAGAGATGTTCCTATTGCTGCGAATGTAGTCACTATGATTTCCTGTATGGGTGTTGTGTGTGTGCATTGTTTCTACGTATGTATACATGTGAGTGTGTTCTTGTGCGTAAATGTATAGTATGTGTTCTTTCGGTCGTACGTGTGTGCGTGTGTTGTGTTTATGTTGGGTTATTAATATGTATGGTTGCGTATAAGTTCCGTGTATGTATGGATGCGTATAAGTTCCGTGTATGTATGGATGCGTATAAGTTCCGTGTATGTATGGTTGCGTATAAGTTCCGTGTATGTATGGCTGCGTATATGTTTCTACGTACGTATATGTTTCTGCATACGTATATGTTTTCTGCGTACATATATGTTTCTGCCCGTACATATATGTATTTGCGTTACGTATGTACATATGTATGTATTCTGCGTATATATTTGTGTGTGTGTTCTGTGTGTATATATATATTTGGTCCTTCCTGAGTTGAATGTATGTATATGGCTGTGAAAAATTTATGCGAATTGTATAGCAATCACCGGGTATATGTGTGTGTTTTTGTGTTATCATGGGTGTGTATGTATGGTAGTATTCATGTGCCCATGCATGTGTGTATATGTAACCATCATGCATGAGTGTGTTCTATGTGCTTATGCAATGGTGAATGGGTTTGGTCAAAAGACCCGTAAGTGGGTGTATCCACAAGTGGGTCGTTAGGTGAGTGGATTAGGTGTTTTTTTATATGTGTTGATTCTTAAGCAATGTGGTTGTTGTTGTTGTTAGAGCATAGTTTGTTTTTTTTATGCCGACCTACTTTATATCTCATAAAGGTTCTTTGTCTTCTTAATGTTTGTAGAAACAAAAGAGTTTAATTATAAATCCAAATTAGTTTAATCGAAACACCACTATAATTTCAAACATTCAATATATATTATTCATGGGTTGTGGTTGTAAATCAATGGTCTGTGCCGACTTATCTATATTTCACAAAATGCTCTTTAAAATATATAAAAGTAAGTTTTATCAAAATACTTTTCTCTTCGTATAAATATGTAACATTTGTTTTGGAAAACACAATTATTTTGAAACATCTATAACTAGAAGGAAAAAGATTTTAAGATACCAGACTTTAATTGCAAACCAGTTATTTATAAAGATTGTAATATATATTAAAAAGCCTTGTAATATATATATATATATTTTTCACAAAAACACATATGTCTTGTGAATGTGTTTTGCGGGGTTAATGCATATGAGTGTGTTTGTGTATGAATGAAAATCACCGACAACCGACAGCGAACCGAACCGTGACCACGAAACCGTACGATCTAAATTATTGATATCAATATTAATTATATATTAACTGAAATTCAGGTTATTCGGAAACCTAACTTCCCGTTCTTTGTGTTACATTACTGTTGTGCATTCAAGGTGAGTTTCACGGCCCCTTTTGACTTTCTTTCCTTTTTGGGGGAGAAAACATGCAAACATATTTTATAAATGGTTGCCAGTATTATTGATATCGCTTGTTACGTTAGTGGGAAACGCACACATGTCCTCACACAATCGAACCGTTAGTAATGGGATTAGCGAGGTAATTTTGAGTAGTACTACTGGGTCTGACAAACCCCGCCCGGGCTAGTCGCGCTAGCTTGATTGGAGGTCAAACGGGTGCTTAATTGACCTAACACAACGATTGCCACGGTCGGTTAAGACGTGGGTGAAACACATTGTCATGGTCTGAAACACATTGTCATGGTCTGATGAGACATGACGGAACACAACGATTGCCACGGTCGGTTAAGACGTGGAGGAAACACATTGTCATGGTCTGATGAGACATGACGGAACACAACGATTGCCACGGTCGGTTAAGACGTGGTGGAAACACAATAGGACGTAAACAGTCAGCTTCGGTTCGAAACGCTAAGTAACAAGAACATAGGCTAGCTACCTAACGATATGCTCTATATACTAAACCATTGAAACACAAACCATGGATACGCTTACAAACACATTTTTTGTTGATTAAACCTGTGAACTCACCAACTTTATGTTGACACATTTTAGCATGTTTTCTCAGGTCACAGGAATGCATAAGCCTATGATGCACGCTACAGGAAACGCACTCAGGACATGCATTCATCAGTTTCATTTAGTTGCATTGAATGTTTGTTTTGGCATAACATTTTCAGACTTTCAGTGTAGTTTACATTTCACTTTTACGCTTCCGCACTGTTATTCATTTCTTTTAAGTACTCTGATTTAACTCAAACGTTTATTTTTAAAATTCATATAGTGTCGTTCAATATGACTGTGTCTGAGATCCTGGTATGTCACACGCCTAACGGTAAAACCCCGTTCGTGAAAATTGAGGGTGTGACAGATTGGTATCAGAGCCACAGGTTATAGAGAACTAGGATTGCATTGCATCTAGACTATAGCCTTAGACACAATACTAGTATTGCACAGACACTTTTACATGGTTACCACTATTGTGCAAACAACCTTCTGGTGTATTGACATTACACTGCTGAGCAAACATAACACTATGGGTATGACATGTGTGTCATTACCGGCTGACAGAGGGGCGGGGAATCCCGCTCGCTCACAACCAACGCTTACACTTGATCCTTCACTCGCGGAGTGAAAGCAACAACGAATTGAATCAAACATTTCCATGATTGGAACACGAAACTCTTTTCTAACGCACGTGATAAGGTTAACAATGACAAACAAAAAGGAACAATACCTCACTCTTCCAACTCTCTCACACTTGTTACTATTCCCAACATATCCTATCCTCTACACTAGTCTGAGCAGTAAATGAGGGACAACTAAGATATTCAAGTCGATTAGAGAATCGGACTTAGACATCCAAACACCTAGAACTTTGAAGGGAAAAAGGGTCAAATTGTCTTGATTCCCGTTGTTATCTTAACCAAATCACTTGTACGACCTTAGTACAATCTTAGTTATTTGACTCTTGGTATAACAAATATATCTTTGATGTTTCTATCATTGATAACACTCGGTACTCGACAAGGTATGTTATCTCGAAAAGGAGGAACCATGTGTGACCATGCAAAACAAATTAGAATCACGGGTGCACACGTAATTGTAATTTGTCGTGCATGAGAACTCTGGCAACTCTATTGGGTGATAACGGATACGGTCGGTACAAATTCTCAATTCCATACTTAGAGGCATGAGGCCTCGAAATCAACACAAAGCCACACTATCGATATGCAAACAAATCCTTCATTCCTACTAGCATGAAAGTTATCATCTACCCTGAGCCTTAATGAGATTCGTGTTATGACATTAGCCCTATTCTCTATGAGACGTGCTCTTTTTAGCATTTCAGTATTCTTGTAACACTATCCATCTACATTGTGCCAGATCTTCAAAAGTTGCAATAAAGTGATAATATTCTTGACGCGTGTAGTCTTTGTTCACTGGATTGATCTTAAGACTTAGAATCTCGGTAATTTTAGCGTTCCAGCATTCATTTCATTTGATATCTATCCTGTTTAAGCATACGTTACATTCGTTTGTCTCCCCAGTGGTGGGACTCAATCGATTTTTTTCTGGCTGACTACATTTGGCGTGGGACCAAATAGCAAGATATTATGACGACCTCGTCCATTACATCTTCACCTTTCCATTATAAGCAACAAATACAACTATAATCTCCATGGGTTGTACAACAAGAACATTTGAGAGTGCTCTGCGGAAATTTGGCTATACCATCAAGAACTGGGCGACACCTAAGACTCCGACTGAGGTACGACAGTTTCTTGGGTTGGCTGGCTATTACCGACGATTCATCGAAGGGTTTTCAAAGATTGCTCAACCTCTCACCGCGTTAACTCATAAAGGCACTACGTACAATTAGGGTGACAAACAAGAATCCGCATTTCAGGTCCTGAAGCAGAAACTCTGTACGACACCGATTCTATCCTTGCCTGAGGGAACAGACGATTTTGTAGTTTACTGTGATGCTTCTATTCAAGGTCTCGGTTGTGTGCTAATGTAACGCGAGAAGGTGATTGCTTACGCTTCCCGTCAACTGAAAGTTCATGAGAAAAACTACACAACACATGACTTAGAATTGGGAGCCGTTGTGTTTGCACTCAAGATATGGAGACACTACCTGTACGGTACCAAGTGCACCATTTACACCGATCACAAGAGTCTCCAGCACATCTTTGAACAGAAGGAGCTGAACATGAGACAACGTCGTTGGGTCGAGTTGTTGAACGACTACGATTGCGTGAGCAAATATCATCCGGGTAAGGCTAACGTAGTAGCCGACGCCTTAAGTCAAAAGGAGATACCTAAGCCGAAGCAAGTTCGAGCATTGCAACTCATCATACATACTGGATTACCCGATCAAATACGTGATGCTCAACTTGAAGCTTTGAAAGACGAGAACCTGAAAGCCGAATCACTACGAGGCATGGAGAAACAATTAGAGGTCAAACCTGACGGGAATTCGTTACTTTATGGGACGAATATGGGTTCCTTTCTATGGAGACCTACGAGAGCTGATAATAGATGAAGCCCACAAGTCACGAAATTCTATTCATCCTGGTTCGGATAAGATGTATCAGGACCTGAGAGAATTTTACTGGTGGCCGAAAATAAAAGCGGAGATAGCCACATATGTAAGCAGATGCCTAACTTGTTCCAAGGTTAAGGTAGAATACCAGAGACCATCAGGTTTACTCCAACAACCGGAAATTCCAGTGTGGAAATGGGAGCAGATCTCAATGGACTTCATCACGAAGTTACCTAGGACTCCTAGCGGATGCGATACCATTTGGGTTATAGTAGATCGCTTAATCAAATCCGCACACTTTCTGGCAATCCGAGAGACTGACCGAATGGAGAAGCTGACACGTATCTATTTAAGGGAAATAGTCTCTCGGCATGGCGTACTGATATCTATCATTTCTGACCGTGACGCTCGGTTCACTTCTCACTTCTGGCAATCATTACAACGATCATTGGGAACGCGACTGGATATGAGTACTGCGTATCACTCGCAGACCGATGGTCAAAGTGAGCGTACAATCCAGACACTGGGAGACATGTTGCGTGCCTGTGTGATCGATTTTGGCAGCAGCTGGGAAACTCATTTACCATTGGTTGAGTTCTCCTATAATAACAGTTATCACACCTCGATCAAGGCAGCTCCATTTAAGGCACTGTATGGACGTAAGTGTCGATCACCTATCTGTTGGGCAGAAGTAGGAGAAAGCCAACTTACAGGACCTGAACTCATGCACGAGACGACTGAGAAGATCGTGCAGATCCGTAACCGTATGGCAGCAGCACGTGACCGACAAAAGAGTTATGCCGACAAGCATCGTAAGCCATTGGAGTTTCAGATTGGTGACAAAGTACTGTTGAAAGTGTCGCCTTGGAAGGGTTTGATTCATTTCGGGAAACATGGAAAACTAAACCCTAGGTACGTGGGACCGTTTGAGATTGTCAAACGGGTCGGCCCCGTAGCCTATCAACTGAACCTACCCGAAGAACTCAATGGAGTACACAATGTGTTCCACGTTTCGAACCTGAGGAAATGCCTTACAGATGAGACTCTCATCGTTCCGTTAGAAGAGATACACGTGGATGAACAACTGCGTTTCATTGAAGAACCAGTGGAGATCATGGATCGAGAAGTCAAAACCCTAAAGCGAAGCAAGATCCCTATTGTGCGTGTTAGATGGAACTCAAAGCGTGGACCAGAATTCACCTGGGAACGCGAAGACCAGATGAAAAAGAAGTATCCATAACTATTCAACAATCAGACTTCCACTTCTCAAGAAATTCAAAAAAACCAAGCGAGCTGAACACCCTTCTATTGTTACTGTTAAACCTGACGTTCGGTGTTATTGTATTCTAATTTTCGGGACGAAAATTCCTTCAACAAGGGGATGATGTGACATCCCGTAATTTCAGGTTAGCGTCGTCACTTCAACCTTCGTTATTTCAACGTCTTAATGCTATTTAATTAATTAATTATGTAACTTTGTTATGTGGTTAATTAATTAAAGAAGTGATTTATCTAGTTAATTAAACTTGTTATTTGATTAAGTAATTAAAGCAAGTAAATTTTGGTTTAGGCTAAGTTAGTTTAATTTGGGGGTCATTGTGTTAGTGGAGAAAGTTGAGGAATCACTATGAAAGTGGAATACCCACTACTCCATGTTCTCTGCTAACCCATAACCAACCCACCCCTTTTCTTCTCATATACAGATCATCATCTCCATTCAACCACCACCCCACCATAAACCTTTTCTTCTCCATTGAAACCTTCGACAAAAAAAAAAAACTGAGAACTACACCCGCCGTCGGCACCACTGCAGCCGCGAATTCTTGCTTTCGACAGCCACCTCTCTCTCTCTCTTGCCCCTTTGTTGAAGCGCTAAACCTCCACGGGGTCCCCTGTCGACACCCTCTTCTTCGACAGTTCCTTCGCGATCAATCGACAACATGATAAAGCAACTCTCGGTCTCAACCGCGGACACCCGACGACAATCAAAACAACCGCGTACATCGTTCGGTATGATTTCTAGACCTGTAATCATATTCGCATTGTTACAGTTTCGAGTTTTGGTTTACGCTTACGGTTTCGGTTTCGTCTCGGTTGATGATTCATGTGAATTTATATGCGCATGTATTTATGTATACAATTAGAGATGTTCCTATTGCTGCGAATGTAGTCACTATGATTTCCTGTATGGGTGTTGTGTGTGTGCATTGTTTCTACGTATGTATACATGTGAGTGTGTTCTTGTGCGTAAATGTATAGTATGTGTTCTTTCGGTCGTACGTGTGTGCGTGTGTTGTGTTTATGTTGTGTTATTAATATGTATGGTTGCGTATAAGTTCCGTGTATGTATGGATGCGTATAAGTTCTGTGTATGTATGGATGCGTATAAGTTCCGTGTATGTATGGTTGCGTATAAGTTCCGTGTATGTATGGCTGCGTATATGTTTCTACGTACGTATATGTTTCTGCATACGTATATGTTTTCTGCGTACATATATGTTTCTGCCCGTACATATATGTATTTGCGTTACGTATGTACATATGTATGTATTCTGCGTATATATTTGTGTGTGTGTTCTATGTGTATATATATATATTTGGTCCTTCCTGAGTTGAATGTATGTATATGGCTGTGAAAAATTTATGCGAATTGTATAGCAAGCACCGGGTATATGTGTGTGTTTTTGTGTTATCATGGGTGTGTATGTATGGTAGTATTCATGTGCCCATGCATGTGTGTATATGTAACCATCATGCATGAGTGTGTTCTATGTGCTTATGCAATGGTGAATGGGTTTGGTCAAAAGACCCGTAAGTGGGTGTATCCACAAGTGGGTCGTTAGGTGAGTGGATTAGGTGTTTTTTTTATATGTGTTGATTCTTAAGCAATGTGGTTGTTGTTGTTGTTAGAGCATAGTTTGTTTTTTTTTATGCCGACCTACTTTATATCTCATAAAGGTTCTTTGTCTTCTTAATGTTTGTAGAAACAAAAGAGTTTAATTATAAATCCAAATTAGTTTAATCGAAACACCACTATAATTTCAAACATTCAATATATATTATTCATGGGTTGTGGTTGTAAATCAATGGTCTGTGCCGACTTATCTATATTTCACAAAATGCTCTTTAAAATATATAAAAGTAAGTTTTATCAAAATACTTTTCTCTTCGTATAAATATGTAACATTTGTTTTGGAAAACACAATTATTTTGAAACATCTATAACTAGAAGGAAAAAGATTTTAAGATACCAGACTTTAATTGCAAACCAGTTATTTATAAAGATTGTAATATATATTAAAAAGCCTTGTAATATATATATATATATATTTTTCACAAAAACACATATGTCTTGTGAATGTGTTTTGCGGGGTTAATGCATATGAGTGTGTTTGTGTATGAATGAAAATCACCGACAACCGACAGCGAACCGAACCGTGACCACGAAACCGTACGATCTAAATTATTGATATCAATATTAATTATATATTAACTGAAATTCAGGTTATTCGGAAACCTAACTTCCCGTTCTTTGTGTTACATTACTGTTGTGCATTCAAGGTGAGTTTCACGGCCCCTTTTGACTTTCTTTCCTTTTTAGGGGAGAAAACATGCAAACATATTTTATAAATGGTTGCCAGTATTATTGATATCGCTTGTTACGTTAGTGGGAAACGCACACATGTCCTCACACAATCGAACCGTTAGTAATGGGATTAGCGAGGTAATTTTGAGTAGTACTACTGGGTCTGACAAACCCCGCCCGGGCTAGTCGCGCTAGCTTGATTGGAGGTCAAACGGGTGCTTAATTGACCTAACACAACGATTGCCACGGTCGGTTAAGACGTGGGTGAAACACATTGTCATGGTCTGAAACACATTGTCATGGTCTGATGAGACATGACGGAACACAACGATTGCCACGGTCGGTTAAGACGTGGAGGAAACACATTGTCATGGTCTGATGAGACATGACGGAACACAACGATTGCCACGGTCGGTTAAGACGTGGTGGAAACACAATAGGACGTAAACAGTCAGCTTCGGTTCGAAACGCTAAGTAACAAGAACATAGGCTAGCTACCTAACGATATGCTCTATATACTAAACCATTGAAACACAAACCATGGATACGCTTACAAACACATTTTTTGTTGATTAAACCTGTGAACTCACCAACTTTATGTTGACACATTTTAGCATGTTTTCTCAGGTCACAGGAATGCATAAGCCTATGATGCACGCTACAGGAAACGCACTCAGGACATGCATTCATCAGTTTCATTTAGTTGCATTGAATGTTTGTTTTGGCATAACATTTTCAGACTTTCAGTGTAGTTTACATTTCACTTTTACGCTTCCGCACTGTTATTCATTTCTTTTAAGTACTCTGATTTAACTCAAACGTTTATTTTTAAAATTCATATAGTGTCGTTCGATATGACTGTGTCTGAGATCCTGGTATGTCACACGCCTAACGGTAAAACCCCGTTCGTGAAAATTGAGGGTGTGACAGATTCACCACACTATCATGATCATCACCAAAAACCGTTACCAAATTACCATCTGGTGCTCGCAACACAATCATCTTCCTTTTGCATATTATCTGAGCCTCAAACGTAGATAACCAGTCCATTCCCAATACTACATCAAAACCTCCTAATTTCATCGTATGTAATCTAGCAGGAAATTTTACACCTTCTAGTTCAACAAAACAATCATCTATTACCTCACTAACAACTATAAATTCATTAGAGGCAGTTTCTACTGAAAAGGCAACATCTAGCTTTGATGGTTTAACTTTTATTAAGGCATGGAATTTTATTGATATAAAACTTCTATTAGCCCCCGAATCAAATAAAATTCTAGCTGGTACATCATTAACAAGAAACGTACCCGACACAACATCTGGTAATGCCTTAGCCTCCTCTGTAGTTATTGTAAATGCTCTCCCTGCAGTACCGCTACTACCACTTGCACTGACTTTACTCGGTCCTCCCATTGCATGAATAGGGACCGGTCCAGGTCTAAACTTTGGACATTCAGATTTCATATGTCCTATCTCCCCGCATTCATAACACCGAAGTTCTGGACATCTGGAAACGAAATGTCCAGGCTTCCCGCATTTACGACATGCCGGGTGATTCAATCTACATTCTCCTCTATGAAACTTCCCACATCTATTACACCGAGGAGGGGAACCTACAAAACCCCTGGCATTAAACTTTCTCTTCTGCGGCCCACTCTGTCCATACATGGGCCTAGAACTCAATGAAGTTTCCTGACTACTAACCACTCCTTCTTTCACCACAAGTTTCTCGGACTCAGCGACTTCCTCATACATGTCCGCAGCCAAATTTACCGTGGCTTGGTATGTAGAAGGAGAATTAGACTTTACTAGCATTCTCACCTTAGGGGGTAGTCCCTGGATATATCTAGTAATCCTTTTCGCCTCAGGCATTACTAAATGAGGTACCAAGCGAGCCATTTATTCAAATCTAAAAGTATACTCTTTATGACTTAAACTGCCTGCCTGAAACTGCAAAAACTTGATCTCAATTCTATCTATATCTCCTTTCAGACAGAACTTTTCTATCACCAGTTCTTTAAAATTTCCCACGTCATTTGACTCACGGCGGCCTCACCCATGGCCTGTTCCACTGTGTCCCACCAGTACAAGGCTTCTGCTTGAAAAGAATGCACCGCAAAGCCCACCTTCTGATCTTCCTTGCATCTACTAAGTTTAAACGCTGCTTCCATCTCTCGTAGCCATTTGTAAGTTACTACTTCATCCTTCTGGCCTTCAAACTTAGGCGGGTCACATTCCTTAAAATGTTTATATGACACTGGTTTCTCCACTACAGGCTCAACAATAACAGGTGGAAGAGTTGGTTGGGACGACGATTCAGCACCTTTCCTAAGGTCACTTAACATTTCAGGTAAAGTAGTACGCAACACTCGGGCAACTTCATCACCTATAGCCGCTTTAAGTTCATCGCCTGAGATCCTAGCTTCGAGTCTAGGGTTTGTATTACCAGTTTCCTCCATCTACGATAAGAAATAAACCATTATCAAATAATTAGTGATACCAGGATGCTGCATATAATGTAAATTGCTCATAACATTGGCCAGGTGTTATAAATTATTTACTTATTCACACCATCCTGCCTCTTCTCATTATCCTTTCACAGTTTATTTCTAACTCTATCTAAACCACAGAATCATACATACACATAATACTAATCTTTTAATTCAAACAATCACTTTTATTCAACAATTGACTGAATTATTACTAACAATTAAATACTCATTCACACAATACTTCACTCCACTTCCGGTTGTAGATACTGGCACTTCCCATATATTCAGTTAAAGTTTGAAACAACTAATTGTTCAAATCTCTTTAACCAAGGCTCTGATACTAACTTGTAACACCCTCAATCTCATAACAATATAATATAATAAGGAGGGTGCTATTAGTTGGGTTATAGTAATAATTCAGAGACTACAAACGCAGCGGAATTTTATATATTTTAAAAACTGTTTACATCATTAACAATATTTACAAGATTTTAACCGACATTTCAAAACTTTGTCAAACTTCAAGTACTTCATTCCCAAAACCCAACATTTGTGGCCAGTATCATGCACTATAATCGGAAGCTAACTCTGTGGGGGACCATCACGAGCACCTCTATTACTACCTGGCATGCATAATAAAACAAACACAAAATCAGATAAACTGGTGAGTTCTAACCTACACCACATTTCAATAACAACAACCCATCAACTGTTACCACACAGAATGATTCACACACACATTCATCAGTCTATTTATTTATCCCAGTATTGATATGCATATCGAATACCCACAAGGCATTTATGGACATCTTTTTATAAATTTTAATTTGGTGGGTCAAACCTCCACCTCGCGCGTTGACGGGTCAAACCTCCATCTATAGTTGGTGGGTCAAACCTCCACCTCGCACGTTGACGGGTCAAACCTCCGTCTATAATTGGCGTTGACGGGTCAAACCTCCGTCTATAGTTGGTGGGTCAAACCTCCACCTCGCCATTCACCATAATTTACCACTTTCAACTCATTTCACATCTTTATTTGTTTATATGCATGCCAGCGCCCGATTTTTGTCAAAACAACATTGTCAAATGACATTAACACACTTAAAGGGCAATTAGAACTCACCTTAATGTTTCCAACAAGTGGTTATCAATCCAAATACGCTAGGCAGCTAAAACTTCTTTTTCTCAAAGCAAATCTAAAACAACAACCCTAACTTAGTCAAATCACCCCTAGCTGATCACTTCATACGACTAAGGCTATGCGACTGGACTCATTCGTATGACTGAACAAGTGACTGAGCTTAGTCGTACGAATGGACCATACGATAGAGGTGCGAATGAGCTATAACAGGGTCTTTGCGAATGACCTCCATTCGTGCGATTGGTTCATGCGACTGAACTTCAGTCGCACGATTGAAGAATGCGATTGACTCAGTCGTACGAATGGGTCATTCGACTGGGCTCATTCGCCTGAAACGGATCAGTAGCTGTGTTCTTAACATATTTGATCCAAAAACTCGAATTTTAACCATTTGGATTATACCATATTCACAACAGAACATATACACTTCATTTACAATCTTTTCGGGTCCCTATTTCATCAAATTTCACAAAACTAGAATCCGAACCCTCACTTTTCAGCTTAACAGTAAGATTGAACAGAAACCCCAATTTAAAACATGTTTTTGGATCAATTTCAATCACATACACAGCGTAACATATTCAAGAATCGATCCGTACCAAGCAAAACTTACCAAAGCGGAGCTAGTATGATCAATTTGGGCAAGAACAGGGTGTTTGGGTTTGATAGGAACAAGTGAATGAAAATACTGCAGATGAAATCTGCTTTTAAACACCCTTCACTGCCCTACTTATCCTACATGCCTATTTTAGCCGCCATACTCAGTCGCACGACTGGACCCATTCGCACGGCTCAATCGTACGATTGAGCCCATACGCCCGTCATTTGTGCGATTGGGCCTCATTCGTACGCATGGCGTGCGACTGAGGTTCATTCGTACGCATGTTATGCGACTGAACACTAATCCTAATAAATAAATAAATATCAAACTTTTTGGATGTTACACACACGGTTCGGTTCTTGCTTGCTATATGAACGACAAGGGTTCGGTTCTTGCTTGCGATGTGAACCACAAAGGTTCGGTTTTATGATCTTTCAAAAATTTAAAAGAAATTTGTTTGACTTTCCCTTTAGTCAAACATGAATTAATTTTGACTTTTCTTTTCTTTAAAAAATCAAAATTAATATTTATTTGATTTATTCTTAAAAACAAAACTCAATATTTGTCACACCCTCGCTTAGAGCGGAAATACAAGGATGCGACGGACGGGATCGTCATAACACTTGGTATAATTACAGAGACATAATATATGCAAAATCCTCGTGTCATGATGTCGCCCGACATAATGGTGACTTGTGTCGTGGTTAGTCAGTTCCACGACTATCATAGTCTTATTGATTCTATAATCCAAGATACACAGTGTTCAAATATGAAAACAAATGACAAACAATACTAATGCAAATCTATTGAAATCCTGAAGGTCTCTGCTAAGGCATCTGCTCTAGCTATCCTCTCTGATTATGATCACCTGAAAAGATATGCTCAAAAATGTCAACACATAATGTTGGTAAGTTCCGCAGGTTTAAATTGAAAACATGTAATTGATGCTGTATAGAATTTGATGTGGAATCATACTGCAAGCAAAAACCACATAACATGTGTTTTAGACAACCAAACCTAATGACGTTATGCATATAAATTAGACGGAATATATTCATCCCTGGCCTGATTGCTGGCAGCTGTGTTGGTAACTCACAACTTAACCAATCGTCGAAGGGTGGGGGTGTCAACCCAGTAGTACTACCAATACCTAACTGTTGGTTCCAAACCTAGAATTAATGGTTGTAAGAATCCATAGAATAACACCATGTATGCATGCAAAACAGTATCACGTTGATTCCAAGTATGAAAATTGAATATATGATGTACAGCATTGAAAACGGGTGAGCATACTTTTCCCCCATTAATTGAAAACATTGAAAACTTGTATAAGCATAAAAGGGGCCACGAAACTCACCTTGAATTGAATTGATAATGAAATGAACAAAAGCTTCACAGAATATAGCAATGCACGATCAAACACGATCAATACCTATGTAATAATTGTATTCAAGTCTTTAATATGTATTCAATGCGAATAGATATATTTGATCGGATTTGGGTTGGTTTAGTTTGACGCACACGATTTGTTATATATGTTTGAGTTTAATTATAAATTTGTTGATTTATATATTAAATTTAATTAATTTAAAATATATTTTATAACTTGTAGTTATATTGGTAAATAATTCGTGAAATTGTAAGTTGTATAATTTCTAAAATTTTCCATGATTATTTTATAATTACTCACGATTTAGAGTCCATTTTTTTTATAAAAATAATAATTTATAATATTTATAAATAATATTTTATAAGGATTTTTAAGGTTTTTAAATAAAATAAATTTACAGAAAATAATTTTGTGAAATTTAAAATAAGGGAAGTTTATAAAATTTATTTTTATAATTTTTAAGAATTTTTTCATAATTTTTAGAGACTTAAAAAGCTTTAAAAAAATAATTGCAGGTAACCGGGTTCGAACCCGAGACCTCCAACACTTACACCCACGCACCAACCACTGAACCAAAGGCCTCAGCCGCGATTAAACTTAGTTCCAATTGTTTTTAAACATGGTTTCCCGGTTTCCCCCAAATCCATATAAACCCTAGAATGAATTCGATCAAATTGAACTCGAATTCGATACTGTTAATGTATAATTTTATGGGACTTTTGTTCCTCATGATAAATCGAGTAGAATGATGTATTTAATTACCTGATTTGATTCGTTTTGATGGTATGAACAGATAAGAACAAGCCGCGACAGTGAAGATATCGATTCGAGATGATTTTGTTGATGATAATCAAATTAACTGTACAGAAAGCTTCGAATGATGCTAAGGATCAATAGCCCTCTGTCAATTTCGTGTATTGGAACCCCTATGTTGGAATTCGAATGAGTTGCAGGTCGAGGATGAAGATGGTGATCGATAATGGTGTGTGTGTGTGTTTTGTTTGCAATTAGAAGCTGCATTCGATCAGGTTAAAATAGATGCTCGATTTAGTGGTATTAATTTGTTTATAATTATTGTTTGAGTGGATTAATCGACCGTTGAAAGGTCGGAAATAAAGTGATAAAGATTATAACCGTTAATTTGACCGTTTCTATGCGTTTTATCAGTTGCATTGGGTTCGAATCTTGTTCACGAGGCGATTGGGTGTAATTTGAGCTGTTAAAATCGAGTTTTTAATCGATTTTGGAGTCGCCGGAGTTATTGCCGGACTTCGGCCGGAATTTGGCCGGAAAATCGAAAGGGGCGGGGGGTTGGGTTTGTAAATTCGGAAATTACAGATTTGGTCCCTGCGGTTTCTGTTTTATTAATTTATGTTATAAACTTGTTTTTATAGTTTCATAAATATCAAAATACCCCCTGGACTTATTATTATTATTATTATTATTATTGTTATTATTATTATTATTATTATTATTATTATGATTACTATTATTATTATTATTATTATTATTATTATTATTATTATTATTATGGTTAACACGAATGTGTATACGAAAAATTTGGCTAGAACGATATATATATATATATATATATATATATATATAAATAATAAATACATAAGGATAGTTAACACACATGGAACATGTACACGAAGATAATTCGGTTAACATGATAAATAGACTATGAACATACGTGAGGATCGTTAATACACACACGGTGAGTTAACGAGCTTAATGCTGATTGACGGTCTATTGGTGACAGATGCTACACACCATCACATTCACCACATGATCTTCAACAAGAAGAATCTTAGGTTTCCTTTCTGATTTGGGAATATCTTGAATGTTTCTAAAACTGTGTTCATTAAATCCCTCTGTATCATCAGAACTGTCACACTAATGTGACAGTAACCCACCATGTTCTTTGCTTGATATTGTGAGGTGTCACAGTATCCCCTAGTTGAGGGAATTTCGTCCCGAAATTCAACTGGTGCTAGGTCCAAGAGTGTCATCCTCGAACAGATGAGGATATTTGAGTCTCATCTGATCTTCTCGTTCCCATGTAAACTCTGGACCTCGTTTGGAATTCCATCTCACACGAACAATAGGTATCTTACTGCGTCTCAACTTCTTGACCTTTCGGTCCATGATCTCTATAGGTTCCTCCACAAAATAGAGACTTTGATCAATCTTGATATCCTCAATAGGCACGTGAAGTGATTCGTCAGCTAAACACTTCTTGAGGTTTGATACATGAAAAGTATCATGCACACTGCCAAGCTCTTATGGCAACCTAAATCGATATGCCACTGGACCGATCCTCTCTGTGATCTCAAATGGCCCAATATATCTCGAGGCTAACTTCCCCTTCTTTCCAAACCGAACGATCCCTTTCCAAGGAGAGACCTTAAGTAACACTCGATCTCCAACGTTAAACTCTAACGGCTTCCGACGGTTGTCGGCATAGCTCTTTTGGGAATCTCGAGCAGCTTTTAGTCTGTCTTTGATTAGGAAAATCTTATCAGTTGTTTCTTGAATGATTTCGGGTCCTGTTAGCTGACTCTCGCCAATCTCAGCCCAACATACAGGTGATCTACATTTACGGCCATACAACGCTTCGAATGGCGCACATCCAATACTAGTACGGTAACTATTATTGTAGGAAAACTCAATCAACGGTAGATGAGTATCCTAACCGCCACCAAAATCAATGACACATGCCCGTAGCATGTCCTCAAGCGTCTGTATTGTGCGTTCACTTTGGCCGTCTGTCTGGGGGTGATAGGCTGTACTCATGTCTAATCGAGTGCCCATCGCTTTTTGCAACGTCTGAAAAAGCATGAAGTAATCGACTGTCTCGATCGGATATAATTGACACCGGCACTCCGTGCCATGTCACGACCTCTTTGATGTACAATCTTGCCAGCTTATCCATTTTATAGTCTTCTCAGATAGGCAAATCTTTCTTCACGACCTCCGTGCCATGTCACGACCTCTTTGATGTACAACGTAAAGCATTTGCTCACATATAAAGCAATATCTTTCTTCATACCCGGCCACCAGTACAGATCCTTCAGATCGTGGTACATCTTGTCTGCACCGGGATGAACAGAATATCGAGTCTTGTGTGCTTCATCCAAGACTAGTGTACGTACACCTCCCCATTTGGGAACCCATATGCGATCAATGAAATAATGTACGCCGTCATCCTTGCGATTTATTTGTTTATCCAACCCTCGGAATTCTTCTCCCGCAAGGTTTTCTTCTTTTAGAGCCTCACTTTGCGCACTTTGAATTTGAGCTTTCAAGTTCGTTTCAATAGTCAATCCCAAAGCTCTAACACGTAGTGGTTTTACGCGTTCTTTACGACTGAGGGCATCAGCCACCACATTTGCTTTCCCCGGATGATACCGGATTTCGCAATCGTAGTCACTAAGTAGTTCTACCCATCGTCGTTGTCGCATGTTGAGCTCTTTCTGATTCAGGATGTGTTGAAGGCTCTTGTGATCGGTGTAGATGATGCATTTGGTTCCATACAGATAGTGCCTCCATATCTTAAGTGCAAAAACTACAGCGCCCAACTCCAAATCATGAGTTGTGTAGTTCTTTTCGTGCACCTTTAGTTGTCGTGAAGCGTATGCAATCACCTTGTCTCTTTGCATTAACACACATCCTAATCCCTGATGCAAAGCATCGCAATACACCACGAAGTCGTCATTTCCGTCCGGAAGGGACAGTATTGAGCATTGCACAGCTTTTCCTTCAACGTCTGGAAAGCTTGTTCTTGTGCATGTCCCCAATCAAAATTCTTATCCTTCTGGGTTAGCATGGTCAACGGTTGTGCGATTTTTGAAAAGTTCGCAATAAACCACCGATAATACCCGGCCAATCCTAAGAATTGTCGGATTTCTGATGGTGTTTGGGGTGTATCCCATTTCTTCATCGCTTCAATCTTGCTGGGGTCTACATGGATTCCATCTTTGTTAACCACATGGCCCAAAAACTTCACTTCTTGAAGCCAGAATTCACACTTCGAGAATTTGGCGAAAAGCTTCTCATCCCGCAACAATTCTAAAATTGCTCGAAGGTGTTTCTCGTGGTCTTCTTTTGAACGAGAATAGATAAGTATATCGTCTATGAACATGATTACGAACTTATCTAAGTATGGTTTACACACTCGATTCATCAAATCCATGAACACAGCTGGTGCATTAGTCAGCCCGAACGGCATGACTAAGAACTCATAGTGCCCGTAACGAGTCCTGAATGCTGTTTTCGGTATGTCATCCTCAAAAACTCTCAGTTGATGATATCCAGAACGAAGATCAATCTTGGAGAAATACGAAGCTCCTTGTAATTGATCAAACAAATCATCAATTCTGGGAAGAGGGTATCGATTTTTCACAGTCAACTTGTTCAACTCGCGATAATCGATACACATACGAAATGACCCGTCTTTCTTCTTGACAAATAGAACCGGTGCTCCCCATGGCGAATGACTCGGCCGAATGAATGCCTTCTCCAATAGCTCTTGTAGTTGGCTGGATAATTCCTGCATTTCAGATGGTACTAATCGATATGGTGCTTTTGCTACCGGCGTACCTCCAGGAACCAGCTCGATGCGAAATTCTACCTGGCGTAGAGGAGGTAAACCCGACAAATCATCAGAAAATACGTCCGGATAATCTCGCACCACAGGAATATCTGCCAACTTGATGCCTTCTTCCTTCTTTTCTACAACATGAGCCAGGAGTGCGTAGCACTGCTTCCGTAGACATCGACGTGTCTTCATGCAGGAAATAAGCTTCAGAGTTCTTCCTGGTCATTCTCCTTGAATCTTGAGTACCTCCCCATTAGGCATGGGAATTCGTACTATTTTCTCCCAACAAACGATCTCGGCTTCGTGCTTCAACTACCAATCCATTCCCACAATTACGTCGAAGCTCCCTAACTCGAAAGGTATTAAATCTATGTCGAAGGCATGGTCCTCTAATATTATGGAGCACTGTCTAATGATCTTATCTGCTTGTACGAATCTACCGTTGGCCATTTCTACGGAAAAGCTAGTTTCTAGCCTACTCGGTTTCAAGTCAAGCATGTGTGCAAAATCAGAAGATATGAAGCTATTGTCTGCTCCCGTATCAAACAATATAGAGGCGAAGTGGTCGTTGAGAAGATACGTACCCGTGACGACATTGGGATCCTGGCGGGCATCATTCGCTCCAATGACGAAGGCTCGTCCTCTTGCAGCATTTCATTGATTGCCGTGACCTGGGTTGCCAGCTATGGCCAGCAATTGCTGCTGGTTATTGCCTTGTTGACCGGGTGCTCTGTTCAATCGGGGGCACTTGTTTCAGAAGTGATCGAGACCTCCGCATTCATAGCATGCCCTGGCATTCCCGGCGGGGTTAACCGCATTGATGGGCGCTACCAGGTTTGGCGCAATCCTACAATCCTTCGCCCAGTGACCCAAGCGCCTATAGTTTGTACATTCCCGACACGGCCTTGCTGGGGAATGGTGATAGTTACACTTGTTGCACTTAGGGTGCGGTCCAGTGTAATCCTTCTTTTCTTGGGTTACAGCCACAAAACTTCAGGCTGTTTTAGCCTTCTTATTGGATCTTCCAGCGTTAGACCCAAACTCCTTTCTCTTCTCAGTTCCCTTCCCCAGCAATTCGGTTCTCACCATTTCGTCAGTAAGAGCGCCAGCCTTCAAAATTGCGCTCTGGATTGTAGGAGGAGCAGCTGCTATCACCAGTGCTCGGATTTGAGGCGCAAGTCCCCAAATGTACCTCTCGATTCTCTTGGATTCCGGTGTGACTAAATGCGGAACCAATCTTGCTAATTCATGAAATCGATCGGCGTACGCTGCATGCCCAGCTCCCACCATCGCGTGATTCTAGAATTCTTGCTCGAGTTTTTGCATCTCATTGAGAGGACAGTATTCCTCAGAAATTAATGCTTTAAACTCATCCCAGGTCATCTGCATTGCAGACTCCCTTCCTCTAGCCTGAACCTGGGTGTTCCACCAGGTCAATGCCTTGCCTTGCAGTGAGCAGGTGGCATATTTGATCCGTTGACTGTCGAGGCATTCACTAGTGTCAATTACTGCCTCTATCTTCTCGATCCATCTGGTCAAGGCTATCGCTCCGCCTTTCCCATCGAATTCGTTGGGTTTGCAAGCTACAAATTCCTTATATGAGCATCCCCGTTTGCTATGGTTGACACCAGTTTCGTTTCCATTTGTTCTGCCAATGCCAGTATCATCCACTACCCCTTGGTTGTGTTGGCCATTGGTGTTATGATCACCGTGGAGAGGTTGATTTAGCAGGGTGTCGCTTACTTGGGTTACGATGGTTGGAACCAATGCAGCTAGCTGCTGAGCAATCATAGCAGCTATATCAGGAGTGCTAGTTTCCTGATTATTGCCAGCTGGAGCACCACCAGCTCTTGATGGTCTACCCCTTCTCCTGTTTTGTGGGGCTTCAGCTTCTTGGTTGTTCTACGGGTGACTCTCTTAGGCGCCATATTCTAACTACAGAAAGATGGGAACTTTAGTCACCGCATGATTTCATTCATCAATTCCTAATAACCTATGCTTCGGTCCATCAAGATCATTATGTAGCCCAGATTAAGCACATTCTTAGTATACCGGTGATGCTTATATATAGGGTTCCCCGCAACGTTCCCACCACATCCACGATATACCTTGAATAATACTTAAACTAGTTACATAACATCTTAATTTTCCATAGCACCTACTCAAAGAATAACGTTTTGTATGGGTAGAGAGTATCATTACTCCTCTACATTCATGTATTCCACTTTTAAGCATTAATCAGTAGTTACTGAAACGCTAAGTGGAGGAATGTCTCATAAGGTCAATATCGTGATTGGAAATACCATGAAGGCTCTAAGTAGGACAGGACTTGAGTAAATGATAATGTTTGATTGCCTTCAACAAGGTCTTACTAGAATTATGACCCTAGCACCCTAGGGTATAGAATAGAAACGTGTGATACTCATGATCGTTACCTCATGGTAAGATTAGCCAGACTTCTCATGCATGGCGAATTGCAATTACGTGTGCACCCGTAATGGAAATTTACCTTGCATGATCACCCTTAGCTTCACTTACCCCAAGTTAACATCATAGTATTATTTAGATTCAACAAGCACAAATTATATGATGTCCTCCTGTCCATTAGCCAATTGTATTCCAATAGTAGCATGTAATAGCAAGTAAGCATATAAGCACATTATGTCCAATGATAACTGCATATCCGTCATTCTTTCAGGATTTCAGTCATAACCATGATAGGGTCGGAATTAATATCCGATATTGATGCTACGCGTGATCACCGAAGTTCCCTTATGTTTAGGTATCCCAACCTAATGATATGATGTTGTGCGCATACAAGCGTAGAGTTCTAGTATATAGGTATCCCATGGAGAAAGACTAAGAGTAATAATGTCTTCCTTGGGATGTTCAGATAACACGTGTATATGTATAAAATCAAGTATGTAGGAACATACTTGTATATTAAATTCATAGATTTAATATATTTGACCCATTTGCCTTATGGACTTGTGTATTGACCATAGTTTATCACTCATCCCAGAAATCTCTAGGTAGCGTGACTGGTCTCGCAATGAGATTTATACGAATACGCTTTCCTTAGCCCGTAGGCCTTTTGCCAGGAAATCCAGGATACGGGTGTCTATGTGTCACACAAATCATGAAGAGCATTTAGGTAAAATCAAATGCACACAATTCCTAGCATGCATTCTATATGTAGGTTCTTAGGTTATAGTCTAGGTCGAATTCTCCACCTAATTCTCTATAACCAAGGCTCTGATACCAATCTGTCACACCCTCGCTTAGACCGGAAACACGAGGATGCGACGGACGGGATCGTCATAACACTTGGTATAATTACAGAGACATAATATATGCAAAATCCTCGTGTTTCCGCTCTAAGCGAGGGTGTGATAATATTTTTGTTAAAATATCAAAAATTTTGTTTAAAGAATTCACCAAAATAAATATATAATATTCCTTAAAAAACAAATCCTCCAAATATTAAAATCAAATCTGTTTTTACTTTTCCTTTAAAAATTTAATATTAAAAAATAACCTTATGTCCAAAACTGCTGTTGACTTTCACAAAAATGTCAAAATTGACAAAAATTTATCTTCTTTCTTTTTCGTCCCTGTAACAATTCAGTCGAACAAGGGTTGTTCGATTTTTGATTTTCCTTTGATGAAATCGATTTGATGTGTCTAACTATTGTCAGATATCAATTTAGAATTCCGATTGAATATCCAATTCGTTTTCCTTTTGATTGAAGCGGGTTCGGGAAGACGAAGTTCCGATCGATATGTTGTTCTTAATTTCTTGAAATGATTATTCGAAATCGATTCTTGATTCTTGCCACGATTTGAACAAGTACTTTCGATTTGAATACGTCTCTGTTTCGGTTTGAATCGCCGGACTCTCGCCGGAAATCGGTATCCTCCGATTTGTTGAAAAACGATTTTTGGGTTCTTGATTCTGATGATCCTTTAATCGATTGATGATGGTGATCACGTTTCTGATTGATAAACACGTTCCTTGTTCTCGATTTGTTCCAATTTTGTGTCTCTGTTCTTACTTCGCAAAACAGGGATGAATCATCGATGTGTTCTTCGTGATTTCTTCTTCCGAGAGTGTTACGCTCTGATACCAATTGTTGGGAGAGGGGGATCAAACACAGGTTCTTTGATGAATGAATACAGAGAATATATTCTTGTAAGTGTGATTCATCATATCAAATAAAGGTTTTACATGGTATTTATAGGTACAAACTTGGCGGGTTATCCATGGGTTCTAACCGGGTTACTTAACTACCAAGCAATAACTACCTTACCTATACTAAACATAATTATACAATTGTCACACTAAACTTATAATAACATATAACTACATTAATTTAGTTTAACCTTCAACAATGAGATGGCTATGCACGACAACCAAGCTGAAGTGGTCATGCAAAATGAAAATTCTACAAGCCCCACATAACTATAGGTTATTGAAGAAATTAGAGAACGAAGAAGAAGATCTCAACCTACCTATCTAAATGACTATCATGTGAAACTCCTCCCATCGATTAACACGACTCAATCCGCTTCCAATCAAGGATCCTTTAATGTACACCTTTTAGATAATTACATGTCATATGATAAATTTTATGATTCTCATAAAGTGTTTTTATCGGCCATCAATTCACATGATGAGCCAAGGAACTTTTATCAGGATGCAGAGGATGAAAATTGTAGAGAAGATATAAAAAGAGAGATATGTGCCTTGGAACAGAATGGTACTTGGACACTTGAAAATTTATCGAGTGGAAAAATAACCATTGAATCTAAATGGGTGTACAAGGTCAAGTTCAAACCAAAAGTAGAAGTGGAAAGATTCAAAGTGAGACTTGTGGCAAGAGGCTTCACATAAATAGAAGGTGTTGATTATCACGATACATTTGCACCGGTTGCTAAATTGGTAATCATGCGAACACGTTTAGCCATAGCCGTTAAACGAGATTAGGTGATAGAACAACTAGATGTGAACAATGCTTTCTTACATGACGACCTAGAACAAGAAGTTTATATGAAAATTCCACAAGGATTCTCTAACAAAGAAGAGACAAAAGTTTGTAAATTGAAGAAATCTGTTTACAGGTTGAGACAAGCATCTCGGAACTGGTACCACAAGTTTACTACGGCTTTACTTGATCTTGGTTTCACACAATCAAAAGCTAATCATTCTCTATTCATATATAAAGCCAAGGAGATGCATGTGGGAACATTGATTTACGTTGACGACGTAATCATTTGTGGGAACATAGCGAAAATACAAAGCACAAAAACATACCTTGATGAAAAGTTTAGCATAAAAGACCTTGGAGCATTGAAATATTTTTTGGAAATCAAGATGGCTAGAACATCAGAAGGGGTTGTACTTGTTCAAAGAATACACATTAGACATCCTTTAAGATAGTGGTTTCCAAGGTTGTCGACCTAGTTCGTTTCTAATGGAGCAAAACTTGATAAGGGAGAACAAGAAAATAGAGTTGATGCAAACCAATATTTTGTAGGTCGATTATTGTACTTACAGGCCACCAGACCCGACATAATCTATTCAATGAATGTCCTTAGTCAGTTTGTAGCAGACCCTAGACATAATCATATGGAAGCCGCTGCGAGGGTTCTTTGCTACCTCAAATCAACTCCGGGTCAAGGCATTCTACTACCTAAAGAAGGAGGAACAAACTTGGTTACTTATTATAACTCGAACCTGATGGGTTGTCCTTATACGAGACGGTCTAGAACTGGATACTTACTCCTCTTTGGTGGTGCTCCTATTTCTAGGAAATACAAGAAATAGTCCATTATGTCCCGTTCCTTAGCGGAAGCAGAATATCATGCCATGGCCAATACCGTGAGCGAAATTCTTTGGTTGCAGTGGTTACTTAAAGAATTGGAAGTTCCTACGACCGAGCCAACACAACTCTGTTATGATAACCAAGGTGCAAGACATATCCAATAATCTAGTTTTCCATGAGAGAACAAAACATGTTAAAATGGGTTGTTATTTTGTTAGAGAACTAGTTGACTCGAAGGAAATACAACCAATGCATGTTGACATGAAGATGAAAATAGCTGATTTGTTTACCAAACATCTTGGATAACAACAACTGAAAATTTTACTTGACAAGTTGGGCGTTAGGAATCTACACGCTCCAACTTGAGAGGGAGTACAGGAAATCATATATTTTCCTTGATATTTATATTTATCAGATGATTAGCATTTCTATCTTTTGTAGCTTTCTTTTAGGATAGAATATTGTATTTTCTTTTTGAGCTTGATATGAACGTGTATATTTATTCGTTTTTAAAATTGAATAAAATAACATTGATACCAATTCTTGACTTACAACATCAATTCATCATCAATGTTAGGTAGTTTAACATCTTTGGTAAAATCTTTATTAACATCAATATTTGTTTCATTTTGAACATCATCTACGACCTTTTTGAATTCTTTCACACTTTCTTGAATGTCTGGTTTCTTAGCTTCCACTTTCTCTTCATTTTACAACGCCACTACTGGAAGTACCATTGTTAAAACTCTTACTAGTAAAGAATTAGCAGCCAAGAGGGCTAATTGAGAACTCTTCTGGATATAAAGAAGTTTTCTCCTGCTTATAAATGTAAAAAGAAGCAAGAATTCTTGAATGTAGTGTAAGGGGAGGAAGCTAACGATCTGTGCTTAGTGCAAGATGAAGAAAATGAGACACAATTACATGTTAATGCTTTAATGGGCAGCCTATTTTTTAACAGTAAGCGTTCATGAGAGTGTGGACATAAAGAAATTACGTATTCTCATTGAATCAAGATTTATACATAATTTTTATCAATTTAAGACTAGCCACGAAGTTGTAATGTGAAGTGCAAGATATCAAGCCTCTTAAGGTCGGTATGGAAGATGGCAAACAATTCTCCGATATGCATATTGCCCTTATTTCTAATGGTGTATGCACGGTAAGTGGTTTACTACTGAAGTTGTGAATTCCTCTTAAAACTTATGTTAGATGATAACCCCTATGAGTTGAAGGGTTTATTGATAATAAGGTATCTTTTTCCTCTATTGAGAAGGTATACAAGATTTTTCTTAAACATACCAATGAATTAGCTCAAATATGTAGCTTACATGTTGCTATTGATAATGAGATAAAAGCTATGGTTCTGAAGTTTTATGATAATAAGCAGACTGCAGATTAGATGACTTATTAGGTAGATTCTAATATGTTTTCAACACACCAACCACATAGCAGCCTCAAAACCTTTGACCATCATATTATACTGGAGGGGGCAGTGTCCCCATTTATTTTAAACCATGTCGATATCCTGTTTTCAAAAAGATGTAATAGTAACAGAATAAAAATGAAATAAAGGAATCATGTGTTATTAGAGATAATCATAATGAGTTTTCTACTCTAGTGGTTATTGTTAAAAAATAGAATGGATAATGGAGAATGTGTATCGATTATAAGAGATCAAATGATGCTACGATCAGAAAAATTCCTTATGTCTCTCATTGAAGAGTTGTTAGATGAACTGGGGCAGCCAACTATCTTTATTAAGCTTAACTTAAGAGTAGGTTATCATCAAGTATGTATGTTTGAAACCCAAAAGGATAGATGGCCCACTGTTGATCAAATAGGCTGTAGTTGGCTGCATCAGCCTAGAATATCATGGGGAGCTTTGCATTTAACCTCATGCTCCTAGCCTTTTTATTAAGTATTAATTTTATCTTCTATGTAAATCCATTTTTCTAATGATTTCCTTAATCATCATTCAATGTTTGGCATAATATCTCATAAACTCTAGCTTATATATTCTCCACCATTATCCGACTTCTATCATTTGACTTTCAAATTAGTTTCATTTTACTAGGAACTTCTTATTTCTATAAGTATAGCCGTTGTTTAAACATACATAATAACTACATAGTTTAATGATGAGACTGATGTTGGTCAATAGGCATATGTATGGACTATCTTTAGCTCTAAGGCTCTAGGCATCTTACTTGTCTGTAGAAGACTAATCAAGGCTCGGCAAAACATTTAAAGACTAAATGAAGACGAAGTCTAAAAACAGCATGTGCGAAAGCCAGTTCCACGCGAGATGAAGCTGTCACGCGAGAAAAGATTCCACGCGAGAAGAAGCTTCCACGCGAAAGTCAGATCCACGCGAAAGGCTTAGCCGCACGACAAGCCTGTCTCGCGAGAACCTTATGTTTAGTATAAATAGATTAGTTTTCGTTTTGTAATTAGCTTTTGTTCATTTATCATATCTGTACTGTGCGAAATCGCACAAGACCTTTCATAGGTTGTGTTATTCAATCAACGAATCATTTTGTGATCAATTCAATCTTCTTTCACTCCAATCTTGTTTACATTCCGCATTCACAAGATTGAGATCGTGTGTTTATTGTTTTTCTGGGAGATTTCAAGGTTTTACAATTGGTATCAGAGCATTGGGCTCTAGAACCACGATTTGGAGAAGATTTGGATTGTTTTCTACTCATTTTTGAAGATATTCATCATTGATTACTTGAGATTCAGATATGGTGATGTTATGCTGCTCGAATTTTGAGAATTTGGACTGATTTGGACTGAATTAGTGGACTTTAGTTGAATTTTAATCATAATTAAGCTTAAAATTGAACTAAATTCATTAAAATTGGATTAAAATGAGTATAATCAGACATATTCAGTGATTTGGAGGTGATTCTTGCTTGAACAAACTGTTGGCGATTTGTTTCTGCACGAAATTGGAAGATTTTCGCTTGATCTGGGAATTTTCGCGTGCGAAAGTATCAGATTTCGCACAAACGGATATTTCACTTTTTACGCTATTTCGCGTGAAAAGTAAATCGGATTTTCGCCCGAAACTCAATTCTCGCGCGAAAAATTGTGCTGTGCGAAAACCGTTTTCGCACAAAATCTCTGTCGCACGAAAATTCTGATTTTTGACTTTCTGATCGATATGGCTTCAACAACTCCGAATCTAAAGCATCTTATTGCTTCATTTCATCTAGACACGGAAATTGGTACTGGTAACAAGCCACCGAGACTTCTCTGTGAAGACGATTATGCTGATTGGGCTTTCCGATTTGAGAATCATGTTATTTACACGGAACCTAAGATGTGGAGGTCAATCAAGTATGGTCCTTACATTCCGTTGTACAAAAATGATAAAGGAGAAATGGTAAAGAAACCTGAACACTTGTGGGATGAAGATGACATTAAGAGGTTGGAACTGGATGATAAAGCTTATGCTGCCATCACTATGGCATTGACTACTGAGATTTCACAAAAGTTTCAAGAGTTCAGGGGTGCAAAGGTGTTATAGGATGCTCTTGAAACTCAGATCATGGGCAACAAAGATATGAGGGAAAGCAAAAAGGATATGTTGAATCAAGAATTCAACATGTTCGATCATATTGTTGGTGAAGAGTTGGAAGCTCAGATTACCAGGTTTGTTAGACTGGTAACGAAAATGAAGAGTGCAGGTATTACTCTGGAACCCATCACTGTGAACAAGAAGCTGCTAAATTCACTTCCATACAGTTGGAATAACAACTGTACATTGATCAAGAGAACTAAAGACTTGTATACTCTTCAGCTGACTGATCTCATTTCAACTATCAAGTCTTATGAGATGGAAGATAAGCAGCGAGCTGCTAATCATCTCAGTTCTCTGGGGGCTGAAGTAACTGCTCTCTATGCAAAGATGGCTAGTAATCCGAATTACGATGTCAGTTATACACAAATGTGTCAGCAACAACAATCTGGAGGTGCAGCATCTTCTTATATGCAACCAGCAGTAAACCATCAAGTTCATATTCCAGCTGCTCAACACTATTCCCCCATCATCCATCAACAAGTCCCTCAATCTCAAGATTCTCATAGTGGTCAACATGCTTATGTTGCTACCACTAATCCATCAAAGCAGACTGTCCAGATTGCTGAGGAGCATCTTGCCCTTTTCACCACTTTCATGTTGAGTTATGAAGCTTTTATGGCTGGAAGACTAACTGCTCCTAATGTCTTGGTTGATGATCTTCAACAAGTCAATCCTGATGATGTTGAAGAAAATGACATCAAGTATCAAATGGCCATGGTAGTTTACAGGGCGAAGAATTTTGCTAGACGAACTGGGAGAAAAATGTTTGGTGTTAACAACTCTAGCAAAATCGGTTTCGACAAGTCTAACCTGAGGTGTTACAACTGTGACAAACCAGGTCATTTCGCCAGAGAATGTACTGAACCAAAGACTGGTCAAACTGAAGGCCCTAAGAAGATGGTGACTGTGGAGATTGAGCCAAAGAAAGACAAAGCTAGCACTTCGGGTTGTTCTAAAGCATTGGTTTCTCAAACTAATGCTGAATATGACTGGTCAGACCAAATGAAAGCCCTTGATCTAACATTGTCTACTGCATTCATTGCAAAGATTGTTCCTGAACCAGAAGAAGAAGAAAATTTATTTGCTGAGTTCATTTCTGATGACTTGATGGAAGGTTTGTTTGCTAAAAGAGAAGAAGTAAAGGTGGAAGTTGAGGAAGAAAATCAGAAAGTTGAAGAATTGAAGGAGAATGTTAAAGAAGAGAAAGAGAAAGTTGTGAAGAATGATCTAGTTGAGAAGGTTGCTGAGGAGAGGATTATGATTGAAGAGTACACTGTCGAGCCTCCAGTCAAATGCCAATGTATTGATCCAAAGACTGTTGACGTTGCTCCAGTGGAAGAAAAAGTTGCTGCTATTAAAGCTTTTATGGTCAAGAAGATTGAGGAAACGGAAGGAGAAAGTTCTGAACCCAAGGTATATGATAGTTTATGCACAAATATATGTGTTGAGAAAGTTCAAAGATTTAGAGTTCATAATGAGAACTTGATAATGGAAGTTGAAAAACTTCAGTATCAAGCTCGAAAACACAAGTCAAATGAAAAGATTTTTAAAGAAAAACTTGAAGGTTTAAATAAAACAATATATAATTTACAACTAAATCTTCATGATAAAGAATGTACAAATAATGATTTGACAAATAGAAACAATGAACTCGCTTTAGAAATTAATAGACTCAACAGTGAACTAGCCACGGCTAAATTGACTATTGAGAAATTTGAACTTTCATCTACAATGGTTGAAGGAATAATCAAGTCACAAATGACACAGAAGATTAAAGGAGGAAAATGCGGTGTTGGATTTTCAAACATTGCTCCTCCAATTAATCATGATTATTCATGTTTACCTTCATCTGATGTCATTTTTGATTCTGATATGGTCTATGGGATTGGTTTCTCTCCATCTCAAGACTTAAAACCTTCAGTCAAAGTAAATCTATCTGTTGATCCTATTATAATAACCAAACCTAAACAATCAACTGAAAATTTTTGTGCAGATAAATTGAAGGTGGATGGGTTGGTTGAAGATTGGGAGAGTGGAAGTGAGGGAGAAAATGAGAGTGACTGTTTGAAAAATAAGAATGTAAATGTTTTACAATCTGCTTGTAAACAAACTTTGTCAGGAAATAAAAAGGATGTTGATTTGAATGAGATTAAATCAAGTAGTAAATATAATTTGAATGCATATCAAAGGGCAAATCAGAAAGAAAGAATTGAAAAAGTTTTTAAAAGTAGATTTGTTTCTAAAGGTTTAATTGAAAATGAAGAGCATATTTTTAAAGAAACGAATTCTCGATTCTTTAAAAATAAACTTCATTATAATGCTAACCTTGTGAATCAAGATATTTGTAGCCCAGATTTACAAGTGAATGATTCTTCTGCATTCAATCTGAAAATTCAAAAGCCTGGTCCTTCTCCAGCACCAATTCATATATCTAAGCCTGGTCCACCTCCAGCAAATTCAAAGTCTGGTCCTACTCCAGCAGAATCTAAGACTGGTCCTATTCCAGCACCATCAATTCCAAAAGTCACAACTGCAAATTCTCAATTCAAAAGTGGTCATACATCAACAATTTCCTCGAATCTGCAAAAGATGAACATGCAATTATCAAATGAGGCAAAGATTCGAGAGGCTGTGCAGAATGTTAAACCTAGTCAATCTGACTTTGGTTTTTATGACAATTTTCATAATTGTCATCCACAGTTTGTTTTCCACACACCACAAATGAGATGTTATCAGTGTGGAAACATAAATCATTTGGCAAATAATTGTCCTTTTCGATAAAAATCATTAAGCAAACAACGATTTCATAATTCTATTGCTCATAATAGAAAATTGTTTTTTACTCGTGGAAAATTTGCAAACCAAATAAAATCTAAAGTTGTTAATGATTATAATGTCAAAAAGAATAAAAGTTTGACTAATGATGAAAAGAAAACATCAAAATGAAAAGTGTAAATGAAAAGACTGATGTGCTAAACAAATATAATAATCTCAAATCATTTTGTCTTGCTGCAACACATAATGTGCTCAAGTCATGTTTGACTTGGGTACCAAAAGCTAAGTAATTTTGTTACTTATGCAGGGACAACCGCAAAAGACTATTGAAAGTCTATGGCATGTAGATAGCGGTTGTTCAAGACATATGACTGGGAATTTATCATTACTACAAGATGTTCAGTCATATAACGGAGGAAGAGTGATTTTCACGGGAGACAAAGGAGGACGTATAACCAAGCGTGATACAGTTACAAATGGTATCCTTAGCTTTGAAAATGTTAATTTTGTTGAGGAATTAAAACATAACCTCTTAAGTGTGTCTCAAATCTGTGACAAACAATATTCTACACACTTTACTAACAAAGAATGCTTAATCTTAAAACCGGGTTTTGTTATTCCAGATGAATGGATTTTGATGAGGACTCCGAGAGACAATGACACATATCTTCTTGATATGCATTGTTCTAATTCTTTGGTAACAGCTTCTTGCTTACTATCCAAAGCCTCGGAGAATGATTCCATGTTATGGCATCATCGGTTAGGACATGTCAATCTTAAAAACATGAATAAACTTGTACGTAGAAATCATGTTATTGGTTTACCTGAAAAAGAATTTCAATTAAATGAATATTGTTTGTCATGTTCTAAGGGTAAACAACATAAACTTCCTCACAAACCAATTGCACACAACTCAGTCGAATCAATCTTACAACTCTTACACATGGATCTTTTTGGTCCAGTGAGTGTTTTAAGTTTGGGTCGAAGATCTTACTGTCTGGTTGTTACTGATGACTTTTCTAGATTTACTTGGGTGTTTTTCTTAGCATCTAAGGATGAAACTCCACACCTTTTGATCAAGTTCATTACTTTGGTGGAGAATCAGACAGAGAAAAAGGTAAAATGCATCCGAAGTGACAATGGAACAGAGTTTTGCAATCAAACTCTGCATGAGTTTTGTGAATCAAAGGGAATTGCTAGACAATTTAGTGCTGCTGGCACACCACAACAGAATGGGGTTGCAGAAGGAAGGAATAGTACATTGATTGAAGCTGCTAGAACAATGATATTAGCTGCTAAATTACCTTTGTTCTTTTGGGCTAAAGCAGTAAATACTGCATGTTATGTTTAGAATCGTGTTTTAATCAACAAAAGATTAAATAAGACTCCATATGAAATATTTTATAAACACAAACCCAAAGTTAAATATTTCAAAGCCTTTGGTTGTTGTTGCACATTGTTGCATACAACTGAATCATCTTTAAAATTTTCTGAAAAGGCTGATGAATGTTACTTTGTGGGATATGCTACCAATAAGGTTGCATATCGAGTTTATAATAAAAGGACTAGACAAATAATTGAGTCATTTTACATTGATTGGCACGAGCTTAACATTACTGATGCAGGTTCAGCTCCTTCATGGGTTTATGATTATGAATCTTTGTTCATAAATTTTAAAATTTCTAAACCTTCATCTGCAGATTCTAATTCTCAAGCACTCTCTTTGGAAAACAAAATCATTGAGGAACTTCCATCTTTGATATCTGATGATTCTGCTGTTGCTTCATCATCCAAAGATATTCCTACAGCTTCTGTACAAGTATCTGAATGTTCTGAGTCTTTAGATGTTCCTTCAGAACAAATTTCTAACCAGGAGCTGGAAGAATCATTCAGTTCACCTTTATCTGCATCTTCTTCAGAAACTATGGATACACCGATCAAAGTTATTCAAGTTCCATTTGAAGAATCTCCAAATGTGTCTACTGCTTCTGAAAATCCTGTTTCAGATGACACACTTGAAGAAAATATTGTGTATCAATCTCGACAATCTGAAGAAATTCTTGATAATGTTGAACACATTACTAATTTGAAAGATGGGATAGTTGTAGATGATATTCCTCAATTAAGAATATATAAAACTCATCCAACTGATGCAATCATTGGTCCATTACATGAGGGTGTAATTACCAGAAGTCGATCAGGGGCAATCAACACATGTCTTTATGCTTGCTTTCTATCACAAATAGTGCCCAAGAATGTGGAAATGGCACTCAAGGAAAACAGCTGGATAGAAGCAATACAAGATGAGTTGATGCAATTCAAAAAGCTCAATGTTTGGCATCTTGTTGAACTTCCAAAGGATAAGCTTCCGATTGGAACAAAGTGGATATTTCGAAACAAGACGGATGAAAAAGGTGTTATTGTTCGGAACAAAGCACGTCTTGTTGTGCAGGGATTCTATCAAGTTGAAGGATTGGATTATGAAGAAGTGTATGCTCCAGTTGCAAGACTAGAAGCAATACGCATATTCTTAGCCTTTGCTTCATACATGAACATCAAGGTGTATCAGATGGATGTTAAAACTGCATTTTTATACGGAGAAATGAAGGAAGAAACCTATGTTTGTCAGCCTCCAGGATTTGAAGACCCAGATCATCCTGATTATGTTTGCAAGTTGGATAAGGCATTATATGGTTTACATCAAGCACCTCGTGCTTGGTATGCAACTCTGACTGAACATTTGCTTGCAAATGGTTATTCACGAGGAGCAATTGATCAAACCTTATTCATACGAAAATCAGGCGATGACATCATTTTGGTTCAAATCTATGTCGATGATATCATTTTTGGTTCAACAAATGATAGCATGTGCACGGAGTTTGAAGCAGTCATGAAGAAGAAATTTGAGATGAGTTCCCTTGGAGAAATTTCCTTTTTCTTGGGTATTCAAGTTACTCAATCTGAGACTGGTATTCTCATTCATCAAGAAAAGTATGTTCAGACTATTCTTAAGAAATAGAAGTTTCAAGATTCCAAAGTAGCTCCAACTCCAATAGCGTCTCGTCCTAATCTTACTCCAGATCCATTAGGAGAATCAGTTGATCAACATCTTTACAGATCGATGATTGGTTCCCTCATGTATCTAACTGCAAGCAGGCCGGATGTTATGTTCCCTGTTTGTCAGTGTGCCCGCTATCAAAGTGATCCAAAGGAATCACACATGAAAGCTGTCAAGCGGATTTTCAAGTATCTCAAGGGTCAACCTAAACTTGGTCTTTGGTATCCTCGAAATTCCGATTTCAATTTATTTGCTTATACTGACAGTGATTATGGTGGTTGTAATTTAGACAGGAAATCGACCACAGGAGGATGTCAATTCTTAGGCAACCGACTCATTTCTTGGCAGTGTAAAAAGCAGAACACTGTATCCACATCCACTACCGAAGCTGAATATGTGGCTGCATCGAGCTGTTGTTCCCAGCTTGTCTGGATTCAACAACAACTTCTCGATTATGGTCTCAACATTTATGACATACCCATTTGGTGTGATGACACGACAGTTCTGAACATCGTGAAAAATCCCATTCAACACTCCAAAACTAAACACATTGACATTCGCATCCATTTTATCCGTGACTGTTTTGATCGTAAACTTATTCATTTAAAACAAGTGTCGTCAACTGAAAATATCGCTGATTTATTTACCAAGGTATTTGATCATTCTCGATTTGATTTCCTTGTGCAATCATTAGGGATGATTAACTTTGGATAAATTGGTTTAATGAATCTTCACAAAAAGATTTTTCATTTTTAATAAAGAATAAAATTGCAATTGTTTCTTTTTCTTAAAAGAACAATCACAATTTTAGGGGGAGAAAATTAGAAAAACACGTTCTGAAAAATATATTTGGTCTTAGGGGGAGTTAAGATCAAAGGATTATCAAAATAAAAAAAAGAGGAAGAAATTTTTATATTGAAATGAGAAGTGATATTACAAAGTTCTAAACGAGTCTAAGTACTTTCAAAGGCTTAAATACGAATAGACTTAGATTATGTTTGATGTGTCGATAGGCTTTGCTTTCAGAAATGAAAAGATCATAATTGAGTGATTACACTTGAATTAAAGAAATATGAATTAGTGGGGAACATATCATGATTCTGTGCCAAAAATGTTCTAACACAGACTGAGAGATATAATCTTGTCATACTCAAGCCTGTATGTGATTGATTCAGTGATTATCATAACTATATATATATATAAAAGATAAAAATACAAAAAGGGACAAAAAGAAAAAAACACAAAAAGAAAATAATTGAGCAAAAAGATGCCAAAAAAAGGCCATATAGGATATAAGATGCTAAGAAGCACAACAAATCAAAAAGATATGTCTAAAAGACATACGTACTATATGGTATATATTTTCTATTTTGAGAATATTTTCTGACCATGGAAGGCAAAATCGAAAGAGGGGGCATGTAAGTCCGGATGGCGTGTAAGTCCTAAACATCTTGAGAGGGCAGACGTAAGTCCGGATGGCTGTCAGTAAGTCCTTAAACTTGTTAATATTCCGGGTTAAGAAATATTTCTCAGGCTAGTTATACTCAAATAGTTATATTTAGGAATACAATAAATAGTATCACTGATCAACAATGCATGGTTTAAGTCAAATTGGGGTGACTTGAAATCTCGACAGTGTCTTGAAGGATAATAATTACTTTACAGAAGTTCTGATTGTGGGATCCACTGACTTATATTAATTAACACAAAACATGATATATATCACTCATTATGTTTCTGAGTAAAACCTGAAGTATAAGTTTAAAGGGACAAAAGATATTGACAATCAACTTAACCAGTTATTTTAAATAAAGCCGGACAGAGTCTTAACTTGATAACGAACTATATGATCTCATTATGAAAATTCTTACAAAACAAACAAATCCGATCTTGATTCTTTAATTGTTTTCATTATTTTGTTATTTTGTGTGTGAGTGTGTTTCAATTTACTTTTGTGTTGTATTATTTTTAAGACAAATAAATAACAAAGATAAATTTTGACAAATTGAAGATTCATTAAATTAATTGGTCACTTGGTAAATAAAACTTTTTATTGACATAATTAATTGAGAATAAAAAGGTTTGAAAGTTTTGAAAAATAAAAAAAAATTTTAAAAAAGTTGAAAAATTTGAAAAACAATTTCATCTCGCGCGACAAGGAGAAGTCACGCGAAACACTTGTCTTGCGAAATTACTTGTCGCATGATTTGTCCAAGGTATAAATATCACAATGTTCTAGACAAAAATCACTTTTCGCTCAAAACCAAATCCGAAAACACCTCTCGCTTCGCATCCGAAAACCTTTGTCGCTTACCCTCTGAAAATCGAAGTTTGAGATCATTTCCTTCTTACTTGACTATTCTGATTCTCATTTAGTTCTCATTACTTACATAGTGTGATTTTAAAGGTATAAAATGTTTGATTTGGTTACTGTAGCTATGAAATGCTAAGTAGAACTTAACATCTTAAAATTAAAAACTTAATAAATGGACTTAAAAGTTGAAATTGAAAGATGAAATACACATAATGGACTTAGGCGACAGTGATGGACTAGATTTCATGGATCAAAATCGATTTTTGAACCATTAATTTGAAAGTCGAGTTGTGCGAATCGCACAGAAAAGGAACAGACGCGAAAGGATGTTTTCGCGTGATTACAGATTTCGCATGTTTCTAGATTTAGCGAGATCCTTGACTTTCGCGTGACCTTTACTTTCGCTTGACTGTCAATTCGCAGGAAATTTAAACTTGTCGCGTGATGATAGTATTCGTATAAATAGAATTTTTCGCATGAATTGTTATTTTTCGCTTGACAGAAACTAACTCGAAATTTTTCTAAGTGTTGTTTTTACATTTTTACAAATAAACTTATAACATGCACTTAGTCTTGATTATTAAAACTAAATTGCTTAAAATTTCTAAGTTTCAAATTCGAGCGAATGAGAATTTTGTTGCGAAAATTCACTAAGTGTAAATAATGTTTTCTTTGGGATGATTAAGTTATATTCAAAGTGTTCTAATCTTGAGTTTGTTTGACAATGCAGATGGCACAAATGATTTTTAATAAAAATCATAATTGTGTTGCTTATTTAGATGATGTTCCAGAAGGGAAGGAACTGTTTTCATCTATGATCGAAGGACTGAAGAATTCCCGCATTGTTTATGTTATATCTGCTGACCCCGCCATTTATTCAGAGCTGATAGACTCTTTCTGGAGCACTGCTGCTCTGGAAAAGGACCAAGCAGGAAACCAAATTATTACTGCTACTGTCAAGGACAAACGAGTGACAGTCTCTCAGTCCATACTGAACCGAGTTCTTTTGTTTGATGATCAAGAGGATGCACCAACTAGACTTGATGATGATACTGTGATTAATTGTCTGGCTCGTATGGGATACGAGTACAGATATCCAAGTCTAGAGAAGAAATGGTTACCACCTTACTGGAAATACCTATTTCATGTGGTGATTCATTGTCTGAGCAACCTCAAAGCTGGAATGGATAACTTGAGTGCAGTTTTTGGATCCTTATTGGTTTCTTTGGTCGATGATCTACCTTTTAGTATATCTGGAGTTATATTCCATGAGATGGTAAAGAACGCCACAGCCAATCCTGGAAGAAAGTTCATCATGTACCCAAGATTTATCCAGCTGGTGATAAATGATGCTTATCCTGAGCTTGCTACTCAGAGATCTCCTAAGTATGTTGTACAGACTATAAAGAAGGAGATTTTCACACATCTAACTGGAGCCAGAGGCAACAAATGCTCTGGTGAAAGTTTTGCCAAGATTGGTAGATTTTCAGAAGTTGATGACAGTGTTGGAGATTTGGGAGGAGATGTACCCATTGATGAGGCACAGACTGGTGCTTCTACTTCTGGTGCTAGAGATGATATAGATGAGGAGATTGAGAGAATGTTTAGGGATGAACCATCCAATGAAGAAAGAAGGGAAGGTATTGTTCACTCAGCTTCCAGTTCTGAAATCCCAAGTGATCAGATAAAGAATGTTCCATATGAGATCCAAACAGATCAGACTCCCTCTACACCAACTTCTATCAGGAAAAGCACTGATGAGAGAGACACTGATTACATTCCTATGGAATCCCCAAGTACTTCTTTTAGACGCAAACGAATGGCAAAAAGAAAAGACTTCCCTGCAAGAAGAAGAGGGAGAAGTGTTATTCCAAAACGTCCACGAACTCAAGTGATTATTACAGAGGCTGAACAGACTACCTCTTCTGATATTCAGAGATCACCAGAAAATGTGATCACTGAGGAAGAAACACATGTTGATACTACTACCACTGTTACCGAGACAGAAACTGTTCCTGTTTCTGGCTCTGGTTTTTCTACACCTCCACGACAAGAAAATTTAGAGTTTGATGTTGATACATTCTTGAGTACACCTCTAGATTTTCAAGGAAGAGATGAATCAACAAGCACTCCTCGTTCTATCACATTAGAAGAAAGGGTAAAGAACTTGGAGAAAGAAAGTTTTGAAAATGTAAAGATGATTGCTGAACTGAAAAAGGAAAATGAAGAAAAGTCGAATCTGATTAACATGATTCAGCTGGATTCAGCCATTAAAGATACAAGGATAGTTTCTCTTGAACAACAGATGAAGAGCATGTTTGATTATACTTCAGGGTTGGAGAGACAACTTAATGAGCTTAGAAAATTTATATCACAGACTTATTTTCATCAACCACCAGTCGTAAGGTCTACTACTGTGATTGGTGAATCTAGTAGACGCTCTCCAAGCCCATCCCCTACTGAAATTATTCCAGAGAAGGAAATGGTCAACGAAGCTCAAACTTCTACTGAACAGCCAAGTGTTAGCACTACTGAGGATGTTCCAATTTCATCTGAAGTACCTATCACCGAAGCTTTCACATCTATAGCTTTCGTTGAGCCAGAGCATATGATTACTTTGCCTATTGTTCATGAAGAGGAGGATGAAGAGTTGATTGATTATGCTGATTCAGATGACAATAAGGATGATGATGATGAGGATGATGATGAAAATGATGACGATGATGGTGGAGATGATGGTGGAAATGATGATGGTAATGATGATGGAGGCAATGATGATGATGGAGGTGATGCTACTGGACTATCTTCGAGTCCAACTGGTGAAACTAACACTGATAATGTCAATCGACCAAGTGTTAGTGACCCGGAAGGATATGATCCTATTGACCCTGCTACTGAGAGTTTGTATGAAAAAGAATTGTATTCTTTTTAACAATCTTCATCAGGAGCTGTCGAAGAAGAATTTGATATGTTTGATGATTTGGAGGAACAGAATGAATATACTGACATATTTGGGAACAACCTTCAAGAGTTATTCAAAGACATTAATCTTAAAGAAGGAAAAATCCCTACTGAGACTGTGAGTGGTACAACTCCTGCTGGTTCAACCAAGAAAGATTCTACTGGTCAAATTGCATTATTCACTAGAGGAGGATTAATGTTCAAAGCACCACCACCACCTACTGAAGCTCATTTTCTGTTTATTTCAAAGCCAAAGCAGAAGTATGGTGAAATGTCTCATGTGATTAGTTGGGGATATGATGGGGAGAAACGGTTGTATATAATAAAAAGAAAGAATGGAGAGATAGATTATCTGAAGAGCACACAAGATTTTCATACTTTACGTGCTGCAGATCTTTACTCTATGGGCAAAGCTCCGTTTTTCAATGAAAGCAATCACAGTGAAGCTGAATTGATAAGATCAATGATACGAAGGGAGATGCGTATAAATTTCAAGGACTTTAAAACTGCCAAATCTAAGTTGATTGATGACTCAACAAGAATAGATGAAAAGACTAAAGCTCCAATGAAAATACGAGTCTATCAACATCCTAAATTTATCAGGAAAGTCCCAGTGCATGCTCCAGTTCCTCCCAACACTTTAAAGCAACTACTCTCTTGGAAATGTGAGAAGGATTCCGGTCACGCTGTGATCAGATGTACTGACAGGTCATTTCGAATCATTGATCCAGCAGACTTGATGAAGTTTGGCAAAGACGACTTAATCAAGCTATTACACTGCCCTATTTCAGCTGATGAGTCCGTTTATTTTCTATCTTGCCAGTATGTGTGGATGATTGACCAGATCCTTAGGAACAAATAGTATTCATATGCAGGCTCGTACAAGAAGGCAAATGTTGACTTTGATTGATTGTGTTTCACCGAGCCTAGGGGGAGATTGTAGAAGACTAATCAAGGCTCGGCAAAACATTTGAAGACTAAATGAAGACGAAGTCTAAAAACAGCATGTGCGAAAGCCAGTTCCACGCGAGATGAAGCTGTCACGCGAGAAGAAGATTCCACGCGAGAAGAAGCTTCCACGCGAAAGTCAGATCCACGCGAAAGGCTTAGCCGCGCGACAAGCCTGTCGCGCGAGAACCTTATGTTTAGTATAAATAGATTAGTTTTCATTTTGTAATTAGCTTCTGTTCATTTATCATATCTGTACTGTGCGAAATCGCACAAGACCTTTCATAGATTGTGTTATTCAATCAACGAATCATTTTGTGATCAATTCAATCTTCTTTCACTCCAATCTTGTTTATATTCCGCATTCACAAGATTGAGATCGTGTGTTTATTGTTTTTCTGGGAGATTTCAAGGTTTTACATTGTCTTCACAATAGAAACCATTTGCTGTTTCCTAAAGACACATGTTCACAAAACCTCTTTTTGACTTTCTTCAAGTCTAGAAATTTGCCATTTGCTACTGACATCTTCAACCTTTTATCATGCACTCATGTCTCCAAGTCATTGTCACCATAGATTAGATGTACTCAGATTAGGTATCACTATATTAACACCATCAACAAGTATTTATACCATGTATAACATGCCCCTTTTCTTTTCCTAGGCAATAACTAGATTTCATTTATAACTTTCCATTATCCACCATCAAAGTGAACATCAAGCCTTTGATCATCCAACTGACATTAAATTCCTTCTTAGAGTTAGGTACCCTTGGTAGTTTTAAATATCCAAATAGTTCTCATGATGGAATTCAAGTCAACATCATAATCCCTATAAGGATAAATGTTTTTTCATTAACTAAATGAACCTTACTAATATTACGTTCACACATTGTGATCATCTCTAGGCATGAGACAACATGGGAGGAAGCACCTAAATCAGTGTTGTAGGATTACATAGAATTTTAAACAAAACAGACGAGATCATAATTTGATTCTTCCAAACCCACATTGTTCACTTTTTTCTTTTAAACTGATTGTTAGGGCGCAAACTTCTAAAGTGCCTTTCTCCTTGTAGTTCCAACATTCAATGTCTTTTATATATTTGGATTGTCCTCTCTTTCTGGACTTTGCGGATTGTCCTCTCCTTCTAATGGTATATCCCCTTTTCGGATCTTTTTCCTCTCCTTTCCATGTGATATGGAGAATTGAATGATGCTCAAGTGCTCTTCTGATGAACATTTTCACTCAAAATCAAGTCATCTATCCCATAAATTGAGAGCTTGTACCCGAGCCACATTTAGACAAGAAGATAGTAGGAAGAAAGCTTATATCTCATCATTCAAGTATATGCCAATAGAAGCTAAATATGAGATGACAGAGTTAAATTCATTAACATGTGTGAAAATAGACATTTCTTCTCTCATCTTGATGTTAAACAACTACCTAATAAGAAATATCTTGTTTGAAGTTGATGGGTCCTCGTACATATTAGGTAGAGCCTTCAACACTTTTTTGTAGTCTTTTCCTTGACAATGTTATAAGCAGTAATTTTTGTTAGGATTACTACTCCTAAAGCTTATCCGTCTAGCAATTCCCATTCTATAGCAGTCATCTTTCTGGCTTATGAGCAACACCCAACATCAGAAGTTGTAAACTCTTATGATAAATCAAGTCAGCAATTTGCATTCTCTAGTAACAATAATCAAGCCCATGTCCTTAGTCATGGTATAATAGTGGACAGTTGAATTTTAACAGTAGAATGGAATTAACACGAAACTAGAAGAATTTTCACCTAGAATAGTTGAGATTTCACCAAGAAATTTTTGACAGAGAAATTTTTCTTAAAGTTACTTCTCGAAAACCTTTTCCCCCTAGCAAGATTTTTCCCAGAAAATTCTACCAAAAAGTATGATCCAAAGTTTTTCATCTCGAAATTTGATTAAAAGCTTAAAACACTATGTTCCGTATGAAATAAATCGTCTGGAATTCTTTCGCTCAAACCCTAATGATGACAACCTTTTTTTAACTGATAGAAAAGCATGAACAACGGATGAAATCATATGTCTTGGGCACGAAAAAAATATTATACAAAAATTATTAAAAAAAAAAAGCTTAAAGCTGTGATACCAATTGTTAGACATAAAATACCAACACAATCACATGTAAGTAATAGTCATATAGAATGAACATAGTGATTTTATGTGGCTAGTCATCCACTACAAGAAAAATGATTATTAAGGACTGAAACATTAGTCCTTGATACGTTGAAATCAGTCCTCAATGGTCATTTGAGACTGATTTTACTAGTCACGAGCCAGTCACCTATTCTTTGTCCCAGATAGTGTTATCAGTAACTGAATATCAGTCATGGTTGTATGGAATCAATAACGACTAACTTTCTGTCTCCAAAATATTCAAATTCAGTCTTGATTCAATCCCTTCGTACCAGGTCATTTCAGTCCCGAATACACTTTTTGCGTGACTAGAAATCAGTCTTTAATTTTATCTTTTTAAGGGACCAAAATTCAGTCTTTGAAACACATAAATTCACTCCTTAATTTATCCCCAAAACCAAATCATTTCAGTCCCGAATACGCTTTATTTGTGACTGAAGATCAGACATTAATACCTTGATGTTAAAGACTGAAAATCAATCTTAGATACCATGTTATTAAGCACTAAAAATCAGTCTCTAATATAATTTTATTTGAGACTGAAAATTAGTACTTAACATCGAGTCTATTTAATTTCAAATACATTTTAGTAGCACTATATTGAGTCTTTAATAATATCTTTTGAAGACTGAGAATCAGTACCTGATACATATCATTTTAGTTCCTATATGTTTCTTTTTAGGACTAAAAAATAATCTTAGACATTATGTTATTAGTCTCTCTAATTTGTTTTATAGACAAAAGATCAGTATCATATAAGACATCTTCAGTCGTAGATATTTATTTAGACTAAAAATCAGTATCTTTTGATTATATATATATATATATATATATATATATATATTTACGACCAATAACAACAATAACAAGTAATGCCATGTCTTATCATACCAAATGATAATTCAATCAATCACATCTAAAACATAAGTTCAAAAATTTAAAACCAAATAATCAAACATTTAGATGCATAATAAGTTGATTACTTCTAAATCATAAGTCTTCACTATCATCCAAAACCTTTGCTGTCGCTATCATTAATTTGCTCAACTGAACCTGTTGCTCTGGTACTCGTAGGTGTGGAAACTGAACGATCAAATCTTGAACATTGACATTTTATCATACTTATCTTTGCTTTGTTTCAGTTCCTCTTCAAGTGAAGCGACTTGATTTCTAAGAGCTTCGGCCTCACTTGTTGGTGGTTGAGACGATCCAGCTTCCAACGTCATCCAATAATCTTTTTTTTGTAAAACCGGCCCGGCACCTACCTCCCATGATGATTTTATTGTTTTCTCTGTCACACCCTCGAATTCCGGGTCTGGAATCTATCACAGAGGGGTGAGCAAACAGGATCGAACACAGTAGTTACACATGAGATGCAGTTATCTATATGATAAGTTTTAGATAACCAATCCATTATTATTCAGAGCATTAGATTTTATACGCAGCGGAAATAAATATGTATATTGTTTCTTAACAATACGTCTAATCATGTCTTATCAATTAACAATATGTATCTTGAGCTCTTATATGATCCTACGTGCATATCCACAAGCTCCTAGTAGATACCTGAGAATACATGTAAAATCAAGTGTCAACACAGGGTTGGTGAGTTCATAGGTAAGTAAAACATATTTGATAAATCATCCATTATCATTCAAAGAAGGGTTTATTGTCAAAGTGTGAGTTTAATTTACTCACCGGTATATGAATAGCCTGTCAGAACCCTTTTTAATAAGGTGAACCCGCTATCCCACATACCCACTATGTACAAGCCCAACAAATCCATCACATAGGATTTGCCCATGTATCATAGTTTAATTTTTCCCTTTTCCTTTTTATGTGTGTATTATGCCAGTTTTAATAATTCAAATCAGAGGGCGCGAATCCTCTCTTTACATTTATCCTCATATGGGTGGTAAGTGGAACTATAATGGCAAAACTTATATAGCGCAACAATCTGCCTTCCCACAGAATAGTCATCCCGAATGACAGCGAGATCTTTGTGCATCTGATAAGGACCACATATCCAAACCTTTGTGGGGGTTAGTCACTCCCCGATAGTACTATCCAAAAGATCCCTGCCTTGTTTATAGCCCAGTTTACACAGAAGGATTTTCATAATAACCATAAGTAATCATAAATGTGATCCAATTATTATTTAACATAATACACAAAATAATTTGTAATTTTAATTACAACATGTATTCCAGCCCCAAAATATTTAAATGATTAAAAAGGGGATCAGTTAAGTATGAACTCACCTCAGTCCTTGTGTGGTGTTGACAACCTAGTAAATTCCTGCTAAGGAATTATATTTCACGTCAGCAAACAGATACAAATCCAAAACCTAAATAAGTTAGATCTTGAACCTGGTGTTCAGTTGATCTAGGGTTTGGTTTTCTAGGATTTGTTATACACATTAAATCATTTAATTATTTTTGTTAATAATTAATGATTTATATAACATTTAATTAGTTTAATAATGATTTTAACATATCATTATATTCTAAATAAATTGTAGACGTCATTTAAACACGTAAGTTTATATTTAATTTTTGTAAGATTTATAAATATTTAAATTTATAAAAATCTACTTTGTATTTATATTATTAGGATTAATCCATAAATAATATAACATCCATAAATAATTTTGATGATTTGATTATCATTAAAAATCCACTTTTATAAGGATCATAATTTATAACATAGGTAATAATTATTTACATAAATAATTAGGGTTTTTAAATAATTAAATTTCTACAATTATTATGATCTATCCATAATTAAAATAATATGGTGTCCAATTAATGGATTAATACTTTAAATCATCATTTAAAGTCTATTTTTATAAAAATGGTTATTTATAATATTTTTAAATATTATTTTATAAATTTATTTTAAGGTGTTTTTAAATAAATAAATTACAGAAAATTAATTAAAGGATTTTAAAATAAAAGATGTTTTTAAAAATTATTTTTATGATTTTTAGTAATTTTTATATATTTTTAAAATGTCTAAAAAGCATTTAAAAAAATAATGGGAGGTGCACGGTTCGAACCCGTGACCTCCTTCCCAAAATCCAATACACAAACCAGTAAACCAAAGGCACAAGGCCGCGATAGAAGCCCTTCCAGAATTCTTTTAAACAGATTAAACCCCATTTCTCCAAACCGATGAACCCTAATCGGTCTTGGATCAAATTGATCCACCAATCGATTATGATAATGAAATTAACTATAGGGAATTTAATCCCTGCATAAAAACGAATTTGTTTCTATGTTCAATTACCTGTTTCGTTATTCAGAATGTCCAGAATCAATCGAAGAATAGGTCAGACCAATGTGGAATTCAACCGATGATCAAACGTACATGAAAATGAAATTAACTTCACAGGTAGCTTCTAATGAGGCTAATGATCGAAAGCTCTTTCTCAATTTCGGGTTTCGAAGCTCGAACAGAGGTGTTCAACTTGTTGCAGGTCCGCGGAGAAGAGAGAATTCAATTTGAGTTGTTTATGTGTTTTCTGGTGTAATTGGAGTTGTAGACCGATTGGTTATACTTATACAATTGTTTAGGTAAAGTTTAATTCGATTATTGTTGAGGTTTCAGTGCGATTTGAATCTGTAAAGTGGCCGAAAGGTTCACGTGGGTTTGTTAGATCAATCACACTCCGATTTTTCAATTGAATTGATGGACCAGTTCGAATCTTGCACGCGGTTGTGTCGGGAACAATTATTTGAGTCAAAATCGAGTGGTTTTGGCGTTTTGGGGGTCGCCGGAGGTCCGCCGGTGCGGTGGCCGGAGGTAATCGGGCGGTGGGTTGGGATTTAAATAAATTACAGAATGGTCCCTGGGGTTTCAAAACATTATTATTTCATGTTTTAAGTTTATAAAACATGTTTCAAATATTACAAAACAGCCCCTGGACTTATTAAATCAATTAAATTAATTTTGTAAATAATAATATTTTCACTATTATTATTATTTTCATTATTAACATTATTATTTTTAATAATAATATTATTATTATTATTATTGTCATTATTTTTATTATTATTAATATTATCTTTAAATAATAATAATAATATAAAAATAAATCATAAATTCACATAAAATTTTATATTAAATCACGAAAATTTTCGGGTTGTCACATCATCCCCCTGTTAGAGGAATTTTCGTCCCGAAAATTAAGATGTACTAGCGACATTTTTGAACAGGTTAGGATGCTTGCGTATCATTTCGTCCTCTCGTTCCCAAGTGAACTCAGGACCACGCCGGGAGTTCCACCGAACTCTGACAACCGGAATCTTGCTATGCTTTAATTGTTTAACTTTCTTATCCATGATTTCAACTGGTGCCTTAACAAGTCTGAGTTTCTCACATACTTGCAGTTCCTTTAAAGACACAACCAGTGTTTCATCGGATAAACACTTCCTTAGATTAGATACGTGAAAAACATTATGCGCACCACCAAGTTCAGCAGGTAGATTTAATTCATAGGCTACTGGGCCGATCCTTCTGACAATTTCAAAAGGTCCCACGTAGCGAGGGTTCAATTTCCCTCGTTTCCCAAAGCGTATAAATCCCTTCCAGTGAGATACCTTTAGCGAAACTTTATCTCCTTCCTGAAATTCAGGTGGCTTGCGGTGTTTATCAGCGTAGCTTTTCTGGCGATCCCTGGCAGCAACCATGCGTTCTCTTATCTGAACAATTTTCTCATTAATTTCAAAGATCAATTCTGGGCCAGTAAGTTGACTATCTCCAACTTCTGCCCAGCAAAGCGGTGATCTACATTTACGTCCATATAAGGCCTCGAATGGTGCCGCCTTGATGCTCGAATGATAGCTATTTTATATGAGAATTCTACCAAAGGTAGATGACCTTCCCAGTTCTTTCCAAAATCAATCACACAAGCCCTGAGCATATCCTCAAGTGTCTGTATGGTTCTTTCACTTTGACCATCAGTCTGAGGGTGATAGGCTGTGCTCATATCTAGGCGAGTGCCTAGAGCTTTCTGAAGTTTATCTCAAAAGATAGGGGTAAATCGTGGGTCACGATTAGAGATGATAGACACTGACACTCCGTGTCTAGAGGTAACTTCTAAGCAACTAGGGTTAATGCTAAGTTAAAGAATAATTCCAGAAGAAATCAAAGCTATTATCAGCCTCGGTATCAAATAGATGTGTAGCTACCGATGATAAGGTACGTGCGTGTAACAACATTTGGTCTTGTCGAATGTGTCTTGCTTCATTCGTAAATGTATGACCGCGTGTTGTATCACCTTGATTTATATGACCTTTATTTCCCTAATTTAACTATTCTTACTTTCTAGTAATAGTCATTTCCTAACTCTGATTATTTCTAACTTGTCTTGGGGTCCTAGTCAACCTAGGGCACACTTATGGTAATGGTCGGAACTCCAACCTTCTTAATATCCCCGTTTAACACATGTTAGCTTAATCGTATCAACCAACATAGCTAGGTTCACAACATTGGCATTAAAGCAAATCATCTAAACCATCAGAGAGGCTTATTCTACTACTCATTAGATTTTTTTCCCAGTGTCCTTAATTCTATTTGGTCTAATGTCATAAGGTATGACATCAGTTTTGTCAATTCATGGAGTTTGTCAATATAAAGAGCACGACTTAACCCTACCATTGCATAATTTCAGAATTACAATTCTAACTTTTGTATTTCATTCCTTAAGTAATAGTAACCCTATTTATAAGCATCAGCGGTATACTAAAAATGTGCTTAAACCGGTTACACGACATCCTAATTTATTATCATCCCAAAGAATAACTTAATGTATGTAGGTATCATCACCCTTCTATATTTCCTGTAGTCCACTTTCATTTTAAGCTTTCAATCAGCCCCTCAGTTTCTGAAATGCTAAGTGTAAGAATATCTCTTAAAAGATAAAATTAATTTCATGAACGGAAATACCATGAAGGCTCTAAGTAGGACAGGACTTAAGTAGTAGCAAGTAAACTACAAGCACATAAGCACAATATGTCTAATGATAGCTGCCTATCCTTCATACTTTCAGGATTTCAGGTATAACCATGTCAGGGCAAGTACTAGGGAAACAAGTCTCTTTTTAAATTAGGACAAGTGTAGCTTAGATTACCAAATGGAACACGTCAAGGTAATTTGACCCATTTGCATTATAGACTTGTGTATTGACTACAGTAACTTCACGTGCTACAATAGCAACAATCTTACGGCCAGAGTTTCTAGACCGTGAACGGATTTGACGAGTAGCCATTCTGAAAGATCATTAAGAATTTTCATGGAAATCATGAAAACAACAATCGAGAATTTGGCATAATAGCAAGGAGATATTCCAGGTGTAATCGTTTGATTCGTAAATCAAAGCGAGTACGTTGACTAATCAAAGTATTGGGTCAATCACAACTTTGTTGAAGACATGCGTACCTATAAGCAGATACTCATCCCAAGGGTTCCCAGGTAAGGTAAACAGGTCCATCGGTTGATTTGGATATATGCGAATACCTTGCCTAGACAGAACACCCCAAGATACAGGCATCACGCTCTTCCAGCATTACATGTTTCAAGTTGTAAGACACAGACTTTGACAAATTTGAAAACCTTGAATAACAATCGAGTTTTGGAGTTTGAAATCACTTGAATTAGGCACACAATGCCTTAGAATATGATTTAAGATTCGTGTGTGTATTGATAGGAATCAAGGTATAAGAGGAATCACATAAGGCATATAACTTCTTAATCTTAGTCAATCTCTAACTAAGGCAATTTACTTTGTGCAACTATTGTGTGTGGCTATAGGCTAGATGCAATTCCTAACTCACTATAACCAATGGCTCTGATACCAATCTGTCACACCCTCAAATTCCGGGTCTGGAATCTATCACAGAGGGGTGAGCAAACAGGATCGAACACAGTAGTTACACATGAGATGCAGTTATCTATATGATAAGTTTTAGATAACCAATCCATTATTATTCAGAGCATTATATTTTATACGCAGCGGAAATAAATATGTATATTGTTTCTTAACAATACGTCTAATCATGTCTTATTAATTAACAATATGTATCTTGAGCTCTTATATGATCCTACGTGCATATCCACAAGCTCCTAGTAGATACCTGAGAATACATGTAAAATCAAGTGTCAACACAGGGTTGGTGAGTTCATAGGTAAGTAAAACATATTTGATAAATCATCCATTATCATTCAAAGAAGGGTTTATTGTCAAAGTGTGAGTTTAATTTACTCACCGGTATATGAATAGCCTGTCGGAACCCTTTTTAATAAGGTGAACCCGCTATCCCACATACCCACTATGTACAAGCCCAACAAATCCATCACATAGGATTTGCCCATGTATCATAGTTTAATTTTTCCCTTTTCCTTTTTATGTGTGTATTATGCCAGTTTTAATAATTCAAATCAGAGGGCGCGAATCCTCTCTTTACATTTATCCTCATATGGGTGGTAAGTGGAACTATAATGGCAAAACTTATATATCGCAACAATCTGCCTTCCCACAGAATAGTCATCCCGAATGACAGCGAGATCTTTGTGCATCTGATAAGGACCACATGTCCAAACCTTTGTGGGGGTTAGTCACTCCCCGATAGTACTATCCAAAATATCCCTGCCTTGTTTATAGCCCAGTTTACACAGAAGGATTTTCATAATAACCATATGTAATCATAAATGTGATCCAATTATTATTTAACATAATACACAAAATAATTTGTAATTTTAATTACAACATGTATTCCAGCCCCAAAATATTTAAATGATTAAAAAGGGGATCAGTTAAGTATGAACTCACCTCAGTCCTTGTGTGGTGTTGACAACCTAGTAAATTCCTGCTAAGGAATTATATTTCACGTCAGCAAACAGATACAAATCCAAAACCTAAATATGTTAGATCTTGAACCTGGTGTTCAGTTGATCTAGGGTTTGGTTTTCTAGGATTTGTTATAAACATTAAATCATTTAATTATTTTTGTTAATAATTAATGATTTATATAACATTTAATTAGTTTAATAATGATTTTAACATATCATTATATTCTAAATAAATTGTAGACGTCATTTAAACACGTAAGTTTATATTTAATTTTTGTAAGATTTATAAATATTTAAATTTATAAAAATCTACTTTGTATTTATTGTTGGATCATGATAAGGCTGGTGCAACCAAATTCACTTCATAGTCACTTTTGGTACTACATCAAAGGGCTTCCGAAGTCAAGCAAGAGATCTTCCGAGAGTCTAAGGAACAACAGCTGAAAACAGCTTCCGAAGACAAAGTCTGATGAAGAGCTGAAGACAAAGTCTGAAAGCTTCCGAAGACAAAGTCTGATGAAAGAGCTGAAGACAAAGTCTGCTTCCGAAGACAAAGAAGATTCCAAGCTTCGGAAGAAGCAGTCTTCCGAAGTATAAGTGCCCTCGGAAGAAGTTATTCTTCCGAAGCACTTTATCCTTCGGAAGACATTGCTATGTCCAGCAGATAAAAGTATGGTCCCTGACAGTCCGCTGCAGACCTCTGATACAGCATGGCATCTTCCTAAAGAGCCATGTTGTTGACCATACTTTATTCTACTGTTCACCTTTTTATGTTAGTACATGTTACCAACTTTAGTTGGTGACAAAAGGTAAGTCAGGGACATGTCCTGACTACCAACTCTCAGGCAAAATGTCTGAAAGACCTCACCTAGAGTCTTGTAGTATAGATGTAAGGTTAGAGGTGTCCAGCTGGAATCAAAGTATTCCCGGCTGTAGGTAGTATTATATATATCTTCTCCCTGTAACTCTTTAGATAAAGCGATTTGAGTCCAAGTGTCTTGTAATCCTTTGAGTTGAGAAGCAATATATAAAAGTACCTTGAAAATTACTTGCTGCGTTAATTTTCTTACTGCTTGTTACTTGTTATATTGTGATCAACTCTTCCTAAAAGACTGCTTGCCGAGTGTTGATTCACGAGTGAGTTGAGAGAGAAACCACCCGAAATCGATCCTGCAATTGGTATCAGAGCACCAGGCTCTTGATTGTGAGATCTTACCATCCTAATCAACCTGTTTTTCACTCCTCACCACAATCCACTCACTCAAATGGCTGCTCTCTCCAAGGCTGATATGGAAACTGGTACCTTGACCAAGTCCCCCATGATCACCCCTGAAGACTTTGACACATGGTGTATCAGGATGGAAGGCTTCATCAAGTGTCAAGATTCAAGGATGTGGGACTCCATTGTCAATGGTCCTTTCATACCAAGCACTACATCTGCCACTGGTAATCGCATCATTCCAAAAGATGTTGATGATTACTCAGAGGAAGATAGGAAGAGAATAGAGCTAGATCAAAGGGCTATGACTTGTCTCCAAACTGCTCTCCCCAACTCCGTCTACAGACGCTTCAAGAAGTGCAAGACTGCTAAAGATTTATGGGAAGCTTTGAAGCTGATGTATGAGGGATCCAAGGAAACTCAAGAGAACAAGAAAGATCTCTTGAAGCAGCAGTTTGAGAACTTTACTTTCAAGGCTGGTGAGACCTTGACTCAACAATACTTCAGGTATGTTGAGCTAGTAGATACTCTGGCGGATATTGGAGTAGCTCTTGAGAACAGAGACATAGTTAGGAAGTTCATGTCTTCTCTTCCTAAGTTATGGACTCACTACTGTGTTGTCATCAAGAGAACTTCGGACCTTAAGACTCTTTCTCTCACAGAGTTGTATGGTATCCTAAGTGCATTCCAGATGGAGATGAACATGCAGAACTCCTCTGACCACTCCAATAACCAACAGAGTTCAGCCCTTCATGTGGTTGAAAGGGAAAGCATGGAACCACAACATCAGTTGCTATGCTACCCTGACAACTCACATACTGGACCCTTCATCACTCTACCTGAGACTCCAAAGTCTCAAAAGGTTCAACACAACTCCTTTCAGGATAGTTGTGCCTTTGTCTCTGGAAGTGGATACTCTGGTGATTTTCAATACTGCTTTGATGATCTTGAGTGCTTCAATCCAGATGATGTGGAGTACATGGACATTGTCCAGCAGATGGCTCTTTTAACTTACAGAGCGAAGAAGTTCTTCAAGAGAACTGGAAGGCAATTCCCTCAAAACCCAGTCAACAGCAAGTTTGGGTTTGATAAGAGCAAAGCAAGGTGCTACAACTGCAACCAACTTGGTCACTTTGCTAGGGAATGCAAGGCTCCCAAGAACAACCCGGGAACCCCACAGGCCTCCACACATCCCACTGCTCCCAAGCATGAAGAAAAGTCAACTGAAACAGCTGCTGTTGCTCAGGAAGTTGACTGGAGCTTCATGGTACAGGATGTGACTCCCGCTCAAGCACTCATGGCCGGAACAGATGATGATCAGGTATATGAACATCTTTGTACTGCTGCCTGTATTGCTAAAGTTAAACTGTATAAGGATTACATTTCGGAAATCAGATCTGAGGTTGAGTCTTTAAATGTGCTAAAATCTGACTTTAAAAGAGCTGAATCTGACTATCAAAGGAAAATTGATGAGTTAGATAAAACTGTGTCTCTTTTGAAACATGAAAAGACTAACTACAAGACTCAAATCAAAGATCTGATCTCCAAACTTTCTGAAGTTCAAGCCCAGTTAGTCACAGCTGAGGCTCAGGCCAGGAAGCAAGCTATTGCTGAGCAAAGCTTCCAAACTATTCTTGCATCAACCTCTCATTCCAAAATGTTTTATCAAAACAAAGAAGGGTTGGGAACCAGTGAAATAGCTCCACCACACTCTTATGAGTCTATAAGACTACCTAGATGTGGTACTGAAGAGCAAGAGGTTCCAACTGCTGACCCTTCTCCATTGGAACTAGAGGATGGAGCAAAAATAGTGGCCTCCACAGGGAGAAACAGGAGGATACACCCATCTCCACCTGTGATGACCAAATCCTGACCGCCAAGGCAAGAAGAAGCAGAGCTAAAGCTGCTAGAAGGACTGCTAAGAAGGTTGCAGAGTCCAAGCTTAAGTTTGACCCTAAGCAAAAGGGTGTCTTCATTTCTGCCGGATTTCAAGTGGCAGGTACTCCTGATTCAGGAAAGGAGTGTAGTACCAGCACTCCTGTCCTACTGAAGAATCAGAAGTTAAAAGGGAAAGTTGCTGATGAAGAGAAGAAACCCAAGAAACAGCAACCTGCAAGTTCCCAGAAGACTAACATTGCATGCATAATGTGTGGTCTGCACAACCACATGGCTAAAGATTGTTACTACAATCCAGCAAGCACACATTATGCAAATAATGTTAGAAAAGAAGTAGTCAGAGAAGGCTTCTCAGTTGGACCACTTCAAAAGGTCCAAATGATGAAAAAGGGAAAGTTGGTCTCGAAAGCCAAGTTGCTTTCGGAAGAAACTGCTTCTTCCGAAGGGAAAGTGGCTTCGGAAACCAAACCTTCTAAGGTTCGGAAGAACAAGAAGGGTCCCTTGAAACCATCTCAGAAGAAGACTACTTCGGAAGAAAAGGTGGTGAAATCTTCTTCCGAAAAGAGAGAAGCTTCGGAAGAAGACAATGCTGCAAAAGCTTCAACAAGCTCATCTTCAAAGATCAACCAAAGGATGGATTGGAAGATCAAGGAAGATGCTGCAGCCCAAACCTCTTCTTCATCAACGACCTCTATTGAACCCCATTGCATATCTTTTGGTTCAATTATGTCACTATCTTTGGAAGAGCCCAAGACCTGCAAGGATTGGGCTTCCAAACAAAACTAACCATCTCATCTTATGTGCAGGGACATCCATTTGACAAGAACAACAACATGGATTGTAGATAGTGGATGCTCCAGGCACATGACAGGGAACAGATCTCTCCTTCAACAATTCCAGAACTTTGATGGAGGGCCTGTCCAATTTGGAGGTGAGGCCGGAGGATATATTTCGGGCAGAGGAAGTATATCCAACGGCAGAATAAACATTGACAAAGTTCACTTTGTCAAACAGCTTGAACACAATCTGTTAAGTGTTTCTCAATTCTGTGATCAGAAGCATCAGATACTTTTCACAGAACATGAGTGCATTATCCTCAAACCAGGGATGACAATTCCTCCGGAATTGGTGCTTCTCAGATCTCCCAGGAAAGGGGATATGTACAAGCTAGATATGAACAAGGCTTCTCCTATGGGTGAAGTATCATGCTTTCTTTCCAAAGCTGATAGTGATGAGTCAACACTATGGCATAAACGCATGTGTCATGTGAATTTTAAAACAATGAATAAATTGTCTAAAAATAACTTGGTACATGGTTTGCCTAAAAAGGAATTTTTCTGCAAAGATAACTGTGTTGCATGCCTGAAAGGGAAACAACACAGATCATCTCATAAATCCAAATGTGTTAACTCTATCACTACTCCATTACACTTATTGCACATGGATCTTTTTGGTCCCACAAGTATAATGAGCATTGGAAGGAAATCATACTGCCTTGTGATCGTTGATGATTTTACAAGATTTACATGGGTATTCTTTTTAAGAAGTAAAGATGAAACTGCTGAAACTTTAAAATCTTTTATTCTTAAAATAGAAAATCAAATTGATCACAAGGTTAAGATTATTAGAAGTGATCAAGGGACTGAGTTTAAGAACTTCGTTCTTGACTCATTCTGTGACTCAAAAGGGATTGCCAGACAATATAGTGCTCCCAGAACTCCTCAACAAAATGGTGTTGCTGAGAGGAGGAACAGGACACTTATTGAGGCTGCTCGGACCATGTTAGCTGATTCAAAGCTGCCTCTAACATTCTGGGCAGAGGCAGTCAGCACTGCATGCTATGTGCAGAACAGGGTTCTTGTAGTTAAGCCCCATGGAAAAACCCCTTATGAGTTATGGAACAAGAGGCCACCGTTCATTGGCTTTCTAAGGTCCTTTGGCTGCAGGTGTACCATACTTAACACAAAGGACAACTTGGCAAAATTTGCTGAGAAGTCGGATGATGCTATCTTTATTGGATACTCTTCTAGCTCCAAAGCTTATAGAGTATACAATATTAAGAATCAACAATTTGAGGAGTCATCCAACATAGTTGTTAATGAGCACACTCCTTGTGTTAGGGGGAATGGACCTGAATATATTTTTGATTTAGAATTGTTTCCAAACTATTCTAAACCATCTTGTGAGAATGTTTCAGCTGGAACAGGTGCTCAAAGTGATGCTGATGCTGATGCAGGTCAACTATATGAGCTTCCCAGACCTATTCCAAATTCTCCAAGAACTGAAGGGCAACAAGCTTCAACTATTCACAGATTGACAGTGTAACTATCTCCAGAAGTAGTGAAGCTTCAACAAGTGAATCACTTGATCAACCTCAAAGTTCCTCAGGTGATCCACTACAACACCAGGTTGAGGGAAGTGGTATTCTGAAGGAACAGGCAACTGTTAATACTACTTCACAACCAACCATTGATGATGTTTCTCAATCATTCAATCAGTCCTCATTGAATGACTCTGAAACAGCAATTGGACAGAGTGATCCATTCCTGATCAGAATATGTCTAACCTAGACTTATCTCTGCAATTGGAAGTGATTCCTCGTCTTAGGATTCACAACACTCATCCAACTGAGAACATCATAGGAGATGTCTCTGAGGGTGTGAGAACAAGAAGACAGACTCATCATGGGAATGTCTGCTTGTACTCATGCTTCTTGTCTCAGATGGAACCAAAGAAGGTAGAAGATGCCTTAAAGGATAGTAGTTGGGTTGAATCGATGCAGGAGGAGCTGCTTCAATTCAGAAGACAAAAGGTCTGGAATCTATGCCCACTACCATCTGGTCAAGTACCCATAGGCACTAAATGGGTATTCAGGAACAAGAAAGATGATAGAGGCTTGATTATCAAGAACAAGGCAAGACTAGTAGTTCAAGGATACACCCAGGAGGAAGGAATCGATTATACTGATGTCTTTGCACCTGTTGCAAGACTTGAGGCAGTTAGGATCTTCCTTGCTTATGCTGCATCCAAGAACTTCACAGTCTACCAACTTGATGTCAAGTGTGCTTTTCTATATGGGGATATAGATAGGGAAATCTATGTGTGTCAACCTCCAGGATTTGAAGACCCACAGCACCCCAACTATGTGTGCAAACTGGATAAAGCTCTATATGGGCTGCACCAAGCACCTAGGCTGTGGTATGAGACCTTGTCTCAGTTTCTCCTGAAGAATGGATACACTAGAGGTACCATTGACAAGACTCTTTTCATCAGAAAGAGTGGAGAAGACATTTTGCTTGTACAAGTCTATGTTGATGACATCATATTTGGTTCTTCAAACGACCAAATGTGCAAGGACTTTGAAAGCATTATGAAGCAGAAGTTTGAGATGAGTTCTATGGGAAAAATGGACTTTTTCCTTGGGATCCAGGTGAAACAGATGAAGGAAGGGTTCTTCATAAATCAATCTAAGTATGTCTCTGACATCTTAGAAAGATTTGAAATGAAGAACTGTAAACCAGCCAAGACACCCATACCCAGAAACCATAATCTTTGCCCTGACCTTGAGGGGGAGGATACTGATCAACATCAGTATAGAGCAATTATTGGTTCTCTGATGTATCTTACTGCAAGTAGACCAGATATCATGTTTGCCACATGCATTGTGCAAGATATCAGGCTGCTCCAAAGGTGTCTCACCTAGCTGCTGCAAAGAGAATCCTCAGATACCTCAAAGGAGCACCTAAACTAGGTCTCTGGTATCCAAGAAATAGTGATTTCAATCTCTATGGATACTCTGACAGTGACTATGGTGGCTGCAACATTGACAAGAATCAACATCAGGAGGATGTCAATTTCTTGGTGGAAGGATTATCTCATGGCAATGCAAGAAACAATCCTGTGTCTCTACATCAACTGCTGAAGCTGAATACATTGCTGCTGCTAGCTGCTGTGCTCAACTGCTATGGATTCAAAATCAGATGTTAGACTATGGTTCAACTTCATGACTACTCCTATCCATATTGACAACAACAGTGCTATCTCCATTACTGAGAATCCGGTGAAGCACTCCAAGACAAAACACATTGATATCAGGTATCATTTCATTAGAGATATTCATGAAAACAGCTGATAAAGTTAATCAAAGTTGACTCAAATGAACAATATGCTGATTTGTTCACAAAGGCATTTGATGAACAAAGATTTAAGTATCTCATATCAGCAATTGGGATGATAAACATTGAATAACTACCTCTTTTGAAAACCTTTTTAAATGTAATGTCTTGTGTCAATACAATTTAAGCCCTGTTACAAAAGATCTTTAAATATTCCAAGTGTAAATTCCTTCCGAAGAGGAACTAACCTCGGAAGATATTCTTGAATATCTTCCGAAGCTAAATTCCTCAATGGAAATTTTCTTTCGGAAGAGTTTTGGTCTCGGAAGAAGCGATTGATTCTATATCAGATCTACTTCCGAAACTTATAAAACTCTCCATTCGGAAAGACAGCTTTACCTTCGGAAGCAATGCCTTGCTTCGGAAGATAAAGTGCCTTCAAAGGACAATTTACCTTCGGAAGCACTGTCATGCTTCGGAAGAGAAATTGCCTCGGAAGAAAATTACCTTCGGAAATGTTTTACCCTCGGAAGTAAAGGTTTTATATGTAACGGATATCTTTTGGGCCCCACTCTGTAAAAAGTAAAGATTTTGTTGATAATGTCAGATTATTTAAAATTATCCTTGCCGCCATCATCATTTCTCCGCCGTAAACCACCATACCACCCACAGTAACCCCAAAACAGTTACCCTATTACCACCACCATACTACTATTCACCCTTTTTAAATAATCTTGACTTATCAATTCATCTTCTTTTACCACTTTACAGCCCTAACTGTTCCCTTCACTGTAAAACCCTCAAATTCATCAAAATTTCAAGCTTACCTTTTCTTCAATGGCGCTAAACCCTCAGCACAACCAAGTCGCGTTACTTGATTCGTCAAGGGATGCCGACTTTACCCAAATCATCACCTTTCTCACCGAATCCACCTATCTCACTGCACTAACAGTTAACCCCACCTATACTCCAACCATATGTCAGAATTTTGGAGCAATGGTGAAACTGCAGTACTGAATGGGGTTCGAGTCCTGAGAACCCGAGTTTGTGGCCAAGAGTTGGTCATCAATGAACAGATCATCAGGGAGCATCTCGAGCTTCACGATGATGGGGCTCCTACTGAGTTCCCAAGGAAGACTTGGAAGGCACCTATATCCTCATGGGATATGGAGGCGATGTCAGCAGATCTACGGTATACAAGTTCAACTTCTCTTACCACTGGAAGTTCCTGCTGCACATTGTTTTGCACTGCCTCTCCAACAAATCAGGGGGTTGGGATCAAATCCCATATGAACTAGGATGCCTAGTTCATGGGTTGGTGAGAGGCCTCAGATTCAACTACTCACGATTTGTGTTGAATAACCTAATCGCCAATCTGAGCAGAGATACATTCTTCATGTATCCCGATTTCTCAACATATAATCAACTGTGAGATGGAACCAAGCAAGCTTGTCTGCGCAGCTGCTCTTCCTGTTCCACATATGAGGCTACCATCTTCAAAATCTGAAGAAGATGTCCACCAACTTCACTGGACGGTACCACTCCATTACCTCCAGCGATGACTGAGCGCATAGCTCCTGGTGACATCCCTGTTATCCCACAGGTGATGAACCCACACCAGCAACATCCACCACAATACCAAAGCCTTCTTTACCCATCAAATCTACATATCAGAGACGCCCCAAACGAACCTTGTTCAATCTACTCTGATTGAACAAGCTCCTCTGTTCACACCGAAACGACTAGAGTGGAATCATGGGCTCCCACTCAGTCGGAGGTCACACCATCCTTCACATTGACCTCAATGTGGGTTTTGAGCCTCCTCAGTCTCAAACCCCTGAGCCCGAACCCCAAGCCTTTAGCCCACAGGGTGAGTCTCTACACTCCCCTGTGCAGCTTTCTAGGGACAGCCCCACCAAGGCTCAATGCCTGTAGACATTGATCAAGTCCCGGGTCAGTAGGACTAACCACCCTCTCTTTCACTGACCTTTTACTCCGAACTGATGAAGAGATTACATCTCTCCATGGCCATGAAGTTGATCTACAACACCCTCTGAAAGATCAACAGAGCAAGAGGGATCCCTTGTCTCTAGCCCCATCAGAAGCCGCTACTGAGGTGAGTCCCACTGATGTGGAGGGGACTCATGTAGACTCAGCTGCCACTACTCAGAGTTTCTCACTGAGCTCTCAGGACAGTGGTAACATAATTAGGACTGAGTCTACGGCAACTTTGCCCATTGACATCTCTGAAAGAGATGACTCTGAGCAGAGGAAACCAGGGTGCCAAGAAACCACATCTGGTGGTGAGAGTGAGCATACTAGGTATGTTATCTCATCTCCCCTGATTCTTCTCATGAAGATGAGGGAAGTATGCAACTAACACTTCAGTACTTGCTTTCTAAGGTCTCCAACCTGGAATCACAGGTGAAGATCTTAGAATCAAGGACTGCCACTCAGCAACTTGAGATTAACTCTCTCAAGGCTAAACTAGCTGAGAAACAGACGGAGAGGTCTGTTAGGCATGTACCAATCCAGGTCTCAATGACTTCTTCCTCTAGCTCATCTAGCTCTCAAGATGATGCTACCAAAAAGGGGGAGAAAGTTCAGAGACAAACACCTATGGAACCACAGACCCAACTCATTTCCACCCAACAAATCATTACCCTACCTGAGTCATCTCAATCCTTTCTGGAGATTGACTCAAGGATGCTTCAAGATCTCTACAGACTTTTCACACAGTTTGTATTGAGATCATCCCTAGAACAGCCCAGCCCCGACACCACACATGCATACTTTGGGGCTGAGGAGCTTCAAAGACTGACTGCACCTTCTACCACTGTGGAAGAAGTTGGTCAACCTAAGGTCTTCATGGAACCTGAGATTAGCTTCGAAGGGGAAATGGGGACTGATGGCCCAGCAACTAAAACAGATGGGACAGAATTTGCAGCAGTCTCATCTTCCGAAGCTCAAGCTGAAGCTTCCGAAGCCTATATGGAAGCCTCGGAAGAACAAGAAAAATCTTCCGAAGCCGAAATAGAAGCTGCGGAAGGCTGTTTCAGATGTCCGAGGAGCTGACCATCACAGATGTCATTGCTGAATAGCATCCAAGGTGGCAGGGAGGACACTTCTGAACTCCTCCAATCCAAGCACCAGCTGAACTTCTATCTCAATCACAACCCTCCATCAAGAAACCACCACAGTCAAGCACCATCAAAGACAAAGGCAAAAGAAAAACGACTGCGGAAGAGCTTCAGGAGGAGGAAAGGATTGAGAAGGCTAAAAAGAAAGGGAGGTTCCAACTGAAAAGGTGCTAGCTGCAGCTCTAAGGCAGCTGCAGCCAATCAGGAAGAAATCAACCTGAAGAGAAGAACAGCACTCATTGACCAGCTCATCAGTCTTGGAGCTGTCAATGAGGAAATACTCCTGCTACCACTAGAGGAGTTGGTGACTTTGGAGAGGTCAACCAGGCTACAACAAGAAAGGGAAGCCAGGTTGGCCTTGGAGAAGGCAGAGGAAGAGCAGAGGGAGGCAGCCCTGAAGCTGAGAGAGGAAAGGATCAATTCCTACTCTCAAGAGGCTTCAGTCTTCCTGAACTGTCTCCACATGACAATGACATGATCCTGCTGCTCACAATAAGAGCAGGATCAAATGGAGAAGGAAAGGAAGAAGGCTGCTAGGGAGAAGCTAAAGGTGAAGAGGAAGAGGGAGGAAGAGAAGGAGGTCACTGCCACCAAGAAGTCAACTGACAAAGCCTGGATGAAGGACTATCTCCGGGCACATGGCTTCTCTGGTAGGCAGTGGGACCTATGTCCGAAAGGACACTCCAGCGGATAGTCAGTGAAATAAAAGCTGACATCCGTTTGGGAAAAGGAAGGAGATGTACAGGAGAATGAAGGGAATGGTTTCACCCAGCCACTCAACCACAGCCACAACCCACCCAGAACCAACCCCTTTTCCCATCAAACCTGAACCCACTGATGAAACCTTCACCCTCAACCCACAACTCTACCCAAACCTACCACATCACCTCAACACCCAAACTACCCATCCTAAAACCCAAGACTCAACCCAAAACCACTAAACCTAAGCTACCCAACAACAACCAAGATCATCCCCTCAGCCTCCTAAACATCTCTCCTTGAAGAGATAAAGGAGATGAAGACAAGGCTCATTAACTGACTACTTTGAGCAGCATCTCCTGTGAGGGAGAACTTATCAACATCACCTATGTTGATAACTCTTCAAACTCCCTCACCCTAGGCAAATTTCTTGAATTGCCTAGAGACACCTTGGGCCAGGCTGCAAGACTTCTTGGTCTCAACTCCGATACCTCAATGCTGAGGAGAAGAGACTAAGAAGAAGACTGGTGACTCTGCTGGATACCAGGAAAGAGGACAGGATTTCTGGTCAATCTCCTGGACCTAGAAATGCAATATCCAGTGGAGGGATGGTTTGTCTCACAACTTGTTGTGGAGGGAGAATGGTGAACCAACAGGCTCAATGCCACTTCTCTACTGCACCTCAGCAGATTTGATCTTGCTGAGCTTGCAGAGAAGCCATTCTCCAATCCCTCCAACTCTGAGACTGCTGCACACATCAGAAACCACATCAGCGGTCTCCACTTGGCTGAACGAAATAGAAGAGCCAAGATTGAAGAAGAGTTGAAGCTGAAAAGAGTGGAAGACAAGGAAAGATCAACACCAAAGGCACAGCCTTTCTACAGATATGGAAGGTCCTGAATTGGAACCAATAGTTCGATGGGAATATGACTATACTTCCATCAACTAACTCTTTTCAGAGGGTCACAACAAGGGTACACATAATCCAAGGTGACAGAGTAGAGGTTCTGTCCACCAAAGATTTGTACAAGATTCTCAGCATCACAGCAGGAAAGAATGAAGACACTGATAGACACCTGCTTTCCTTGGTGCTGAGAACTTTGAGAAGAAGAGAGAAGTGAAGTTTTGGTAGCATCAGCCTAGGGGGAGTTTGTTGGATCATGATAAGGCTGGTGCAACCAAATTCACTTCATAGTCACTTTTGGTACTACATCAAAGGGCTTCCGAAGTCAAGCAAGAGATCTCCGAGAGTCTAAGGAACAACAGCTGAAAACAGCTTCCGAAGACAAAGTCTGATGAAGAGCTGAAGACAAAGTCTGAAAGCTTCCGAAGACAAAGTCTGATGAAAGAGCTGAAGACAAAGTCTGCTTCCGAAGACAAAGAAGATTCCAAGCTTCGGAAGAAGCAGTCTTCCGAAGTATAAGTGCCTCGGAAGAAGTTATTCTTCCGAAGCACTTATCCTTCGGAAGACATTGCTATGTCCAGCAGATAAAAGTATGGTCCTGACAGTCCGCTGCAGACCTCTGATACAGCATGGCATCTTCCTAAAGAGCCATTGTTGACCATACTTATTCTACTGTTCACCTTTTTGTTAGTACATGTTACCAACTTTAGTTGGTGACAAAAGGTAAGTCAGGGACATGTCCTGACTACCAACTCTCAGCAAAATGTCTGAAAGACCTCACCTAGAGTCTTGTAGTATAGATGTAAGGTTAGAGGTGTCCAGCTGGAATCAAAGTATTCCGGCTGTAGGTAGTATATATATATCTTCTCCCTGTAACTCTTGATAAAGCGATTTGAGTCCAAGTGTCTTGTAATCCTTTGAGTTGAGAAGCAATATATAAAAGTACCTTGAAAATACTTGCTGCGTTAAATTTCTTACTGCTTGTTACTTGTTATATTGTGATCAACTCTTCCTAAAGATGCTTGCGAGTGTGATTCACGAGTGAGTTGAGAGAGAAACCACCCGAAATCGATCCTGCATTTATATTATTAGGATAACCATAAAAAGAATATAAAATCCATAAATAATTTTGATGATCTGATTATCATAAAAATCCACTTTTATAAGGATCATAATTTATAACATAGGTAATAATTATTTACATAAATAATTAGGGTTTTTATTAATTAAATTTCTACAATTATTATGATCTATCCATAT